>JAODUD010000134.1:18931954-18943220 GCA_026784285.1 Stomatorhinus walkeri
GTCATTGTGAATAAAATATGGGTTAGTGTTAGGATTTATGGGGTTTCCATGTCATTGTGAATAAAATATGGGTTAGTATTAGGGTTTATGGGGTTTCCATGTCATTGTGAATAAAATATGGGTTTGTGTTAGGGTTTATGGGGTTTCCATGTCATTGTGAATAAAATATGGGTTAGTGTTAGGGTTTATGGGGTTTCCATGTCATTGTGAATAAAATATGGGTTAGTGTTAACCGTTTCCACAACATCCCAACTTTTTTGGAACTGGGGTTGTAGATACAATGCATGCCCATGAGCAACTTAATTAGAAAACGTTGTATTTTGCATTTTTACAATATTGATTTGATAACAGCAGTATCGCTATGCATACAGCCTTGTTTGATGACAAGAAGGAATCATTCTGCTCTAAAAAAAATTCAAAATATCCCTTTTGGTGTAATAATGGCAAATCTCAAAAACTAAACTAATAAATTTTGATTCCCCAAAAACTGAATTTTGGGTGAAAGCATAAATCACTCAAGATTTAGCTCACTGAAAGAAGGTTCATAATAGCAGAAGTCTTTTGATGATATTTCTGCATGAAAATCTGGTGTCTGCTTTATCTAAGGTTTTTGTACCAGTGCTGACAAACAAGCGGAATCACAGGAAATGGCCGCGTGTGCTATCTCAAGATATCAGCCAGCATGCAGAGGGCTTGCAGAGGAAGGCATCCATTTTGAGGGCCCTTTGCTCAGGAAAAACCTACCTTCCGATTCCCATGGTGACAACCGAAATTGAAAGTCGTTCATATTCTGGATTCAGTGTGTAAGAACATCAGCTGACTGAAGTATGTCGTTTACATTCAGTGCAAGGTATCCTTCTTAACATGGTATCATTAAAAAGAATCTCTATTTCCAAACATATTCCAGGCAAGATGGACATAACAGGACAGTGATATATGTCATTGAGTCCATGGTCATCAATTGGACCCATCAGATCCGAGATGTTTTGAAAGAAGATTCCAGGACTTTTCTCCAGAAGGGTTCTAATCTGGGGCCGAATGCTGAATATGAATTCTGGAAATCTAGGAAGGAAAATTTGCAAAGTATTTATGAACAGGTGTGTCTCTCTGTGCACAACATTATAGACAATGTATTGATTGCAACTTTGTCAGGTGAGTTGAACTTATTTTCTGTGTTAGCTTCAGAGTCCTGTTATTCAGAAGATGGCGGAGATTTTGGAAGTATCTGAGAGCAGTTACCTTCCAACTTTCAAAACCACATTAATGGATGTATTGTATGGTAAGTAAGCAATTAATGGCTTAGTTTCACTCTTACAGCAAAACATGGTTGATTAGCAGATCTGATACTGATTGAGGCACAGCGGGAAGGTCACTGGCATTCTGATGTCACTGGGCCTGCTGGCAGGACGTTTCCCAAGGAAGGTCGTTATCGTAGATACAGCGACACAACATCTTGAGAAATGGTTTCTAAGAAACGGATCTCACTCACGTTTTTTTTTTTTGCTTGTTATTGGGCCGACTAAAGCTCAACATACCTATTTAAAGGTGTTATTTTACCCCCTCATTTAATTTCACTTCTAGACTTTCATGTTCAGTTACTCTGAACCTGTCACATATATGAATTGCTTCGCTTTCTCAAGCATGGTTTTGGACAGTGACTGAATAAATGCAGAGGCTAAATAAGTTGAGTTCAGCTGAATCTGTGCAACAGTCCACGCTCCTGGTTTGTCTTGAAGCTCTTCAGGAGGCCAGAGACGTAGAGCTGCACCTGCGCCCACTTGTCCGGCTGGTGTCTCAGCTGCAGGGGAAGCAGTTCCCTCATATGCAGCGACTTGTTGGCCCTCTCATCCATGTTCTCTGCCTGGTCTGGTGTCACTGCGAGGTCCTGCGATCGCCACGGCGCCTTGTGGTGCTGCTTCAGGAACTCTGCGACCTCGTCATCGAGCAGGTGACTCAGGCGCCGTCCCTACAGCCACTTCAGTGAGAAGGATCCACTTACAGGTCGAAGTACAGGATCAGATACCATGCATCATTTTCTATAAACACTTATTCGGTGTGGGTTCATGGTGAGCCTGGAGTCTGTCCCAGAAACAGTGGGCGGGGGACACTTAAAATTAAATAATATATAATTAAAAATATGGAAGTGTTCCATTAGCAGGATTTTTGTTTTGGGGGGTGGTGTGGAATGTTAAATTTTGATATAAACAGTCGTGAATCTTTCCTTCCTCAAGGCTACTGAGTACCTCTCACCCAGGGACCTTCTGAAGGTGGACACTGAGGAAGCCCTGGAGAAGATCCAGGTGGTGGTGGCATGCTTCATCCACTTTAAGGAGACCTTCCAGACACAAAGGGAGAAGCTGGCCAATTGCAGGCGTCCTGGGCAGGCTTGCCAGCCCTGGGATTTTCCCTCCACCCTGGTTTTTGTGCGTTTTGATCGTGTCCTTGTGCGCCTGCGACAGCTGCAGGTGAGAAAGCTGGGTCTTGGAAATCGATTTACTTTGAAATGAGATTGCTTTTTTGGGGTCAGGTGCCATAATTGCTCATGGGAGTTTTACTTACACAAAAATGTTCACATCCGATTGGTTAGTCCTGCATCCTCTACAAACTGATTGGTTATCTCTCAGAACCAGTCGTTTTTTGCTCTGCCGTCAGAACATTTTTATGTAAATAAAACTCCCACAAGCACTATAATGGCATTTTCTACAGAAGGGTATTTTTATAATTAACATTCGAGTACAAAACATTGTGCTTTTGTTTTTTCAGGACCTGTTTATCACCATGTTAGAGTTTGAGAAGCTGGAGAAGCTGGAGTTTGGGGGCACCAGGGGCAAAGGCTACGCTGAGCAGGTTACTTCCATTTACGCTGAATTCCAGGAGCATTGCAAGGTGTTCAAGAACAGTGAATGCAGCCCCCAATGTCTCAGCACTAAGGTAATGACAACCATGGGAGGTATTATGAATATTTTTGCTTTACAGTAAATTATCTAGCTATTGGCTCGCTATCAGATTTACATAGAACTCACAACTCAGCAATGAGGTTAAGCCATTCTGCACTGCCACTAAACCATAGCTGCTGTCCTATTGTGTGCAGTCCTGTTCTTCTCTAGTCCATATGACCTAAAATTATCTCTCATTTACTCATATTATTTTCTTGAGAAAACAAGAACAGAAGACAGATTTATAATGTCCTGAAAACAAGCATGCGATTGAACAGTCGGGACCACACCAGTAGCATTTAATTGAAAAACCCATCCTGGCAAAAGGTGTAGAGTTCTTATACTCTTGTCATCTATTATATTGTACTTCACTTTTTAATTGCTCATTGTAAGACAGTCTTTGAGCATTAACAGTCTTCGCAAAAGGAAATGCATGATATATGATCTGCATGCACCGATAGGATGTCTCTGTAACAGGGAGGACAGCTTGTAGCCAGCAGGGGTAATCATTTTGTTACTGAGTGCATAATTCTGAAACTGAGATACCGTTAATGTGTGTCATATTTCCAAACATGAATCATAAAACAGGCACCTTCATGGTTTAGTAACTTAAGATCTTTATGTTTAATACCGATGATAAACTAACAAAAAAAAAAAAAATCCAAGAATATCGGCAAGGGGTTTAAACCAGAGGAGAGATGCTGTATGAGTTTTTTTCAGAATATTTTTTCTGTAGCAACTCAGATGTGTGAAACTTAAACTTGGAAAAAGATGTTCACTTTCACCGAGAGCCTTTGTCAGTGTGTCAGTGAGCTGGCATTGGTGTCATCAGAGCATACAGTGCAGTGAGGGTGTCTAATCGGCGTTTGGACTTGGATTTTGATAAATTCAGTATAAAATTGGCAGTTGCTGCGTCCTTCAGTAAGCAAAGTGTGTTTTCCATTCCATCAGGAATTTGAAGGTCACTATAATGATTTCAAAGAAAAAGTCTTGGACTTTGAATGTCGTCTTGCCACAGTCTTATGTCTGGCATTTAATGATTGTTCTGGTTTGGAATCAGCTTTGAAGGTAAGAAATTGGCTTTTTTCTTATTTAATCATTTTATTTCATTCTCTCTCTGGTAAAGCAATTTATTTTAACTGCATATAATGTCACTATTCATCTGACAATAGTCCATTTTTGTGATATGTAATATTTTATATACTAATGTACTCTTATTAAAAAGTCATATAAGTATATTTTTGTCTGTGATAGCTTGCAGGTGCTGTTTTGCTAAAACAATTTGCCCCTAAATAGATAGATCATCTTTCAGCAATATCTGAACAAATACAAACTTTCAATTTTTGATATATTTTTCTAAGTATATTAACCATTACTCACAGGTTCTACAGCAATATCCTGGGCCTGAAAATGTCAGTGTGTGGTCACCAACACTAATTAAGCCTTGTTGTGTCAAATTATTAATGTCACTAATGATTTTAATTTTAGACAATGCTGCAGTTATGGAGTTAAAAAGTGTGATTTTTCATTTGCGTAAAGTTGCTGACTGTATGTGGACCCTTCCTGGAAAGACCAGTTATAAAGGAAATCTTCAGTCCCAATTTTTCACTGGTGCTACAGCTGTTTGACCAGGAGTTAGAGAAATGTAGACAGCTGTATGTAACCCACCTTCATCAGGTAACCAAGTACAAAGGATCATCTGATCTGTTATTAAATACTGCCAATAAGATTTTATAAGATATGCATTCTTCAATGCAAAAGTTAAGAAAAAACACAGACAGGTTAATGAGGAGAAATGTATGAATATTATAGACAGTTTTTTTTACTCTGAAATTTAATTTAAATTTTCTATGTTCGGAATAATAAATAACTGTTTTTATACAGTATGTGGTTCTTTGTTTGCAGTAGTAAGTCAGCATTAAAAACATGTTTGCAACTTGAAGGGGAAATGTGCTGTTTATGTTCTGCAGATGAATAGTGGAAAGGGGTTAGTGAGTAAGAACATGCCTTTGATGTCAGGGTCCTTAAAATGGGCAAAGATGCTGAGAGAGAGACTGGAAATCCCTTGGGCCACATTCACATTTATCCAGGAATTGTAAGTTCTGCTGCTGATGAGGACTGTGTACTTCATAATGGTCTAGATTTAAAGTCATCATGTGATATCTAATTTAACTTTCATGCTTAAAGCAACTCATTAGTGGGGAATACTCTTTTCACTTTTTAGTTTGAATGATGTAAAGAATCTGCTGTTGGTGTAGTGTTTAAACATTCAAACATCACGGATAGTGTCATGACCTGAGAGACAAAGTACTCGAAAGCAGGCGTTTGGCAATAAGGGGACTAACTTCAGTGACCGGACTGGGGCACACAGGACAAACAAGTACGTACTGTAAATACAAACACTAACAATGGGACTGACTCAGTGACCGGACTGGGGCACACAGGACAAACAAGTACGTAAATACAAACACTAATAAGGGGACTGGGTTCAGTGATCAGACTGGGCACGCGGGACAAACAAGTACTTAACTACAAAAAGTAACAAGGGGACTGGCTTCAGTGACTGGACTGGGGCGCATGGGACAAACAAGTACTTAACTACAAACACTAACAATGGGACTGACTCAGTGACCGGACTGGAGCACAGGGGACAAACAAGTACGTAAATACAAACACTAACAAGGGGACTGGCTTCAGTGATCGAACTGGGGCACACGGGACAAACAAGTACTTAACTACAAAAAGTAACAAGGGGACTGGCTTCAGTGACTGGACTGGGGCACATGGGACAAACAAGTACTTAACTACAAACACTAATAATGGGACTGACTCAGTGACCGGACTGGGGCACACGGGACAAACAAGTACGTAAATTCAAACACTAACAAGGGGACTGGCTTCAGTGATCGAACTGGAGCACACGGGACAAACAAGTACTTAACTACAAACACTAACAATGGGACTGACTCAGTGACCGGACTGGCGCACACAGGACAAACAAGTACATAAATGCAAACACTAACAAGGGGACTGGCTTCAGTGATCAGACTGGGCACGCGGGACAAACAAGTACTTAACTACAAAAAGTAACAAGGGGACTGGCTTCAGTGACTGGACTGGGGCACATGGGACAAACAAGTACTTAACTACAAACACTAACAATGGGACTGACTCAATGACCGGACTGCGGCACACGGGACAAACAAGTACTTAACTACAAACACTAACAATGGGACTGACTCAGTGACCGGACTGGGGCACACGGGACAAACAAGTACGTAAATGCAAACACTAACAAGGGGAAACAAGGAACAGGCGTGGCTCATCAGGGCCACAATCAGAGAAAAGAGGAGGGTTAGGCAGACATGACAGGCAGGACCAAATTGCACACTGATTAATGAGCACCTGAGACCCCGTACTGTTTGGAAGGTGGATGCTTGAATGATTGATGTGGGCTTTTTCTTTAGCTCCATGGATGATGCTGACATGAAGGGGATCTGCCAGAGGTACTCTGAGCTGCTGGCTCTGTTAGATCAGTATGAAGGGCATGTCTACTCTGATTGGTGCCGTGGTCTGGACCAAGTGTGCCATTTCAGCTTAGACCAGAATCTCATCAGGAGACATAAAACCACTGGCCTGCTTTCTGTCAACTTCAGTTCAAAGGTATATTTATATTTAAATCCACCATCTTTATTAGTTGTGCTTATATATAAAATTTACTGTAATGTTGCACATACATATTTACTTTTGAATCCTTTAAGGCTTATTAATGTATTAGTACACTATTACGTGCCCTCAGGTATTACATAAAACTCTTTTATTCCAGCTGTTAGCAGTCCTGAGAGATGTGAAGTACCTTCTGCTGCAGGAATATACCAATGTTCCCAGTGTTGCACTGGCCATCTTCAATATGAAAGGCGCTTTAATTGCAGTAAGTCTTTTGATAGTCCATAGCACAGATTGTTTGTTTTTGAGTTAAAGTCCTATGTCCAAAAACTTATGTAATTGCTAATGTTTCTTTTTATTTGCATTTCCTGTCCTGTAAGTTTGTAACGTTTATTGATTATGGTTTATTTCTGTAATTATTGCTGTGCTGTGGTATAGCTGGTACTAACACTGTTCCTACATGCCACAGGGAGATTACAGTGGTCCCTATTGAAACATCGGGGATTCATGCAACATTTTCCTTGCTATTAGCAGTCTGAAAAGGAATTTGCTTCCAAAAATCTTCAGGCAATCATCACTGTCTTTTTAAAGCTATGTGTAGTAGTTTAGAATGTCTGCTTGTTGGTGTCTGGCTTGCTGTACGTTTTATTGCACATTTATCGGATCTTTTCAGCACATGGGGACTCTGAAGCTGCTGGTGCAGGCTTATAACAACATAAAGCAGACCACACTGGAGGTGGAGGTGCCCCTCGTCAGCACGGAGCTCTCGCACACCGACACGCAGCTGCTCAGGGTGCAGACGGAGCTCACGTGGCGGCAGCGCAGCTGTTGGGATTATGTCTGTGCTCTGAAAGATGCTGTTCAAGACCTGGAGCTCCGGATTCAGAAGACCAAGGAAAACGTGGAAATCATCCAGACAGTGATAAAGGGATGGAGTGAGCATCCCCTTTTCTGCAGGAAGGACAACAAGAAAGATGCCCTTCTTCAGCTGGAGGACAGAGCTGAACGACTGGCTAAGAGATACGGTGCCATTCAGAGAGATGGACAACTTATCCACAAGCTTATAGATGTAACAGTACCTTTCACTATGCAGCTGTCATGTTACTGATACAAATATGAGCTTGAATACCAAAATCATTGTATAAAATATATAGACAATGATTTTTTATTGACAAAATAAAACAAAATTCGAAATTCTGCACACTATCATTCTCATTACAAAGTTATAATGTTGACTGGTAAAATTTCCTTTGTTGGATTTTGCAGGAAAACTGTTCCCTGTTCCATGCCAATCCTGCGTCGGATGCATGGCACGCGTATCTCGAATACTTAGATGCGACAGTGATGGACGGTTTCTTCAGTGCCATCATGCACTCGCTGGAGTTCTTTGTGGACAACACCAATAGCCAGTCCAGGGAGGCTCCTCTGGTAGAAGCACACATGTCACTCAGTGCACCACTGATCATCTGCAGACCTTCTCTTGACCGAGAAGCGAGGGATGGCTTGCATCACCTGATGGAGAACCTGCTTGGGGACATTTTCAAAATGTCTGGTCAGGTGGAGAGAATTGCATCCCACCTTCATTTGGAGAACTATCAGGTATGATCAAAAATTCCGTTTATGTAGAGAACATTGAATTAATGATGATATAAAGGTGGGTGAAAGTATTCCATCCATGGAATTGGACCTAGGTTCTGAGACCATAAACATCCTGTATCTTATGATTATTTGAAATGTATCCACTTTTCATTCTTGTTTTAAGGAGTGGGGAATAAGATATGTAGTGACTAAATATTGTTGTGTCCCATTTTTCATACATATAACTACTTTTTCACATTTTCCGGCCCTCAAAGTGTGACATGGATAGCATGTTCAACCTCACAGAGCTACAGCTGGAAATCACGGCGCGAGCTGATCATGCCATTGAGAAAGCCCTGCATTACCAGCGTGCATTTGACTCTTACGCCCACCTGTGGCTGAATGACAAGGCCACATTCATGAGGCACTTCCTGCTGTATGGCTACATCTACACCACAGAAGATGTTGATGCTTGTAGGCCAGGTCCATTTCCAGAAAGTCAACCAACCATTGAACAGTTCAAGGAGCAGGTTAATAATGAGCAATATTTTGGTTCTGAATCATCTCATTTGTTTTTCGGTCAGCAGATTTATGCATTTAATTTTGGATGTTCATCTTTTAAGAAAGCTGTCCTAAATTGACAATATTGTCAAAAATTACAGCCATGTTTAATAAAGCGTTTGATCTTTTTTAGATTGACATTTTTGAAAACATGTACGTGAACATAAGCCAAATTGAAGACTTTAAAGTATTTGACAGATGGTTTAAAGTGGACATCAAGCCTTTTAAGACCAGCCTCTTAAACATCATTAAGCAGTGGAGCTGGATGCTGAAGGAGCACCTCTTGGCACACGTCATTGACAGGTGAAGTACATGCTAGCAGTTACTTCTTTTTCAACAACACAAAGCTTCAGTTTTTATGACATAAATCCTGTTAGACTGGGTACTATTATAAAGGCATATTATAGCGTTCTTTTGCAAAGAATTTTGCCGTGCCTTTATCACACATTAGCCGGAGTATATAACTGTATGAAGTCTACACTCTTCCAAAATCAGCTTGAGCATTAATGTAGTGTGATATTTCTCTTATTCTTTCAGCCTGAATGAGCTGGATGAGTTCGTCAGGATGACTGAGAAGAGACTCAAGTGTCCCCTGACTGAGGGTGACTACAGTCATCTGGTAGAGGTGACTGGCTTGCTGCTCTCTGTGAAAGAACGTCAGGTGACGACTGACCGTCTCTTTGAGCCTCTGAAGGACATCATTGCCCTACTGGAAGGGTATGACCAGATGATCCCTGGTCATGTTTATACCCACCTGGAGGTGAGGTGCAAATGTTGACAAGCTGTAATTAAGTAGAGGAAATGGGGAACTTATCACTGAATTGTTCCGTTGCCCCTAAACATCCTACATTTATTCAGTTTTGCTTTCAGTTATACCTGAAAAAGTGTTACTAACCTGTCAAATGCATAGCATATATTTTTTTGATCAGCAAAGAGGATTCCATATTATAGCCAAGCATAAAGAGAGCGCTGTCTGAATGATACATTCAGTGAAATGTCACAAGTACAAGGCACAGGATGACATAACGTAGACTTTACCTTCAACGTGGATTTTCTGTCAAGTGAACCACATGGACATAAAGAATCCCAGCGGTCATAGAGATGGCAGGCAGCCCTTGAAGCACTGCTAGGCGCAATTACACCTTTTTCTAATAGGAGCTTCCTGAAAGGTGGAACAACACCAAGAAGCTGGCAGTGTTGGTGAAGCACGAGGCTGCACCCCTCCAGACAGCTGAGGTGTCCATCATACGCGGGAAATACGCGGCGTTTGAGGTGAGGGCATGATTCGGTAACACCTCCAGCCTTTCCCTGCATGACCTTAAGTGGACACTGATAATTCATTGGTAATAACAAGGAATTTTCACACCTTCTGTGAAATCTGTGTCCCATTCTAGACATTTTTCTCATATTAATGGAGAATGCTTGTTTTTCTTACCCGTCAGATGAAGCAGAATGAATTCACAGCGATTTTCAGAGAAGAAGCCCCATTTCATTATAACACAATGAATCCATATGCTAAGCTTGACACAGTAAGATAGACATTTTCTGTTATAATCCACACTATATTTATTCCAGTTCATTGTTCTACTTTAATATACGTTATAAATGATTAATTTGACTCATTAAAATTTAAGAAAAGATTCTTGACTCTTGTTCTTGACTATACTGCTATACTACTTGATATTATACTAGTACATGTGTCACTACTGTCGGTATGTGTGACAGCATTGCATAACTGAGAGTTATGGTTTGATAGTATCAATAGAAATATGTTATGATGAGCCATATAATAAAAAAAATCCTTTCTACAGACAGTAGATTTCAGAAGAATTTGAATAGGGCATAAATGCTTTATAGTGGCTCAAAGAAGCATAATAATCTATTTGGCTGGGAAAAGGCAACTAAAGTTCTTGTGGAAATCATACCCTCAGGTTCACCAGCAAATCACTGCACTGGAGGGCGAGATGGCAGCCCTACAGGACTCCGGCAAACGGTTTGAAGCGAGTATCCCGGAGAATCGGCAACTCAGACTCTTCCGGAGACACATCACGCTGCTTAAATCGCTGTGGGACATCGTCATCTATGTTCAGGTGAGCGCCTAGTGTGAGCTAGCTAGCTTCTCACCCTAGCTGTCCTATCTGAGGCATCTGCATACGTCTTACATGCTATTAATATTTTTTTCCTGCTGTTGTATCATCGGTGCTGAATTTGAGTAAAATGAACCACTACTTGAAGAATACATAGCATTTACTCACCTCCCATACATTCATTCAGTGTGTCGGGTTTAATTCATAGCAACTGTTTTGTATTATAGTGCTGCATAGAGAGCTGGATAAAGACCCACTGGAGAGAGATCAGAGTTGACCACATGGATGTGGAATTAAAGAGATTTAAAAGGGTAAGGTAACCCGCTGGACTGTGAATGCCATCTTCCTCGAAACCCCATAATAAAAGGGTAAGGTAACCCGCTGGACTGTGAATGCCATCTTCCTCGAAACCCCATAATAAAAGGGTAAGGTAACCCG
>JAODUD010000134.1:18976564-18992460 GCA_026784285.1 Stomatorhinus walkeri
CTAGAATCTCACTCTAGCTGCTATATCAAGCAGCTAGAGTGAGATTCTAGGCATGTAGGGAAAATACATGTCATACCATTAGTGTCGTATAATTTGGCTTCTTGGGGGTACAGTGAAGACTGTTCTTTTGGAATTAGGACATTATGACATTGAAACAAAACAGAGAATTTTTGTATTGGTGCATAGATTTCTGGTTTAAATTATTAATCTTGCACATTATAGCTTCTACTCAAGATCTGTTTGCATCTCGTCCAATAAGAAAGAAAGATACAGAAAGTTAACACTGGGTCCAATATTCCTACGATAATGTAAAACTTGCATTTGAGTCGGTGCACAAGAACGAATATGAAATATATGAATGGACATGTTCTCTAGAGCTCCGTCCTCTAAACCCTGACAGGCTGCTGTGGGACATTGACAGCAATACTGCTCCATTACCGTAGTTGACCATCACACTTGCTCCTTGCAATGATGAATATGGCCGGCTCGGGTAGCCATGATGGATTCGCTGTGGCCCAGCAGCTGAAGTTCATTAATAATTGGAATGTTGTAGCATGTGAAGTAATGAATACTAATTATTCCTTTCGTGTCGGGCAGCACCCTGCAAGCCGATCCATCAGCTGTGACTTTAATTTGGTAGAGTAATGATTCTATCAATAGTACATTAATTCCATCTTTTGAAGATATAGAGTTGAACCAGACTGGACCACAAATGCCCGTGTTAAAAAAAAAAAGGCAGAACAAATCGACACATTGACTGACAGCCACGGGGTAATTTAAAAGGAGGTAAATGGCAGAGTTCATCTGCTTAGTAGTGCTTTAATTGAAATGCGGATGCAAATAAATATTGGCTACTGGGAAGATTATTTCCCAAGTTTTATTTAAGAGATGTGTTAGAGTGATTTTTTTTTAACACTAGCTGCCTCGGAGATCATTCCCTGGCTTCCCAGTTCAGTTTGACTAAATGGTTTTGAAGATGCCTATAAAATGCTTATAGGCTTGATAAAGACTAAAGTTAAGATACATGTTGCGTAAAAGGATAATCAGCTGATATTCTGTGTTGAACAGCTTTCGGAATATATGTGTGTGTTTTTGTGTATATGCTGTTAACTTAAAAATACATGTATTCGTATGAACTCAGGTGCATCCAAATTGCGGGTAAGGAGTGTGAGTATAACAGAGGTTTCCAGTTGCTTCTCCACACCAAGCTGCCAGCTCCCCACTATTCCCCAGAGCTTCAGGCTCATACCACCCTCATCAACTTCACGGTGACTCAGGCCGGCCTGGAGGATCAGCTACTGAGGAAGGTGGTCAGCCAGGAGAGACCCGACCTGGAGATACAGAAGGTCATTCTGCAAGTGGAATCTCCCCTTTTCTTTGTTCACGTTATTTTGTTTCCCCGTCAAAGAAATTGTCTTGGTGTCTGTTTCAGTGGTTTGGCCTTTTATTCTGGCATACAGATATCTTCCAGTGCTGTGAGAGACACTGAGTTTGCTGCTGATTGTTCTTGTACACAGTATGCACTCACCACGCAGCAGAATCACTTCAAGATTGAACTGAAGCAGCTGGAGGGTGAGCTGTTGACCCTCATCTCAGCCGCTGAGGGCAGTTTCCTGGATGACACCGCCCTGGTGGAGAAGCTTGAGGACACTAAGCGGACTGTGACAAATATCGAGAGCAAGGTGAGAGGCGGCCTAGTTTGCAAAGGTTACAGAGCACGACGTTTAGCTGCTACACACCTCAGTCATGAAGGAGCGTAACCTCCTCTTGCTGCTCGGAGCAGAATTCAGTGCTTGAAGTAAATTTGAGAATGAAATACAAGGTGGATACATTTTAATTGAGGTCCTATCAGAATGTAAATTTGAAAGCGTCCATGGATTTTCATCTAAGGTCACACAGGTTGTGATGCATCGAATGTTGGCAAAAACGAACTTCCTCCGCCACGACCATCACAGCAGCATGAATGAATGGTGCTGACCCACTTCCCGACTGCCTGTCGACCACACACAGGTGGCGGAAGCCAAGGAGAATGAGACAGAGATCAACGCGACGCGGGAGCTGTACCGCCCCGCTGCTGAGAGGGCGGCGCTCCTCTTCTTCATCATCAAAAGCCTTCATCGCATCAACCCAATGTACCAGTTCTCTCTCAAGGTGAGCTTCTTGCCACTTAATTTACAAGGGATCACAATTCTTATGCTACTGTGTGGTCATAAAAAAAAAACATGCTTTTAACAAGATAATTAAATGAAATTACTGAATTACCGAAATTTCACTTAACATCATTATAGTTTGTTTGACAGATACAGGGAGTGGACAAAGTAACAGAAACACCATATGAAAATGAAATTACAAACATACAAACACAGCCATGAAACTAAGACATATTACGCAAAATGACAATTACTATTATGTGCTTATGAGCCTAAAACAGGTCTGACAATCAACACTTTGATTTGTGTCTTCAAGGCAACATGAGGTATTAAAGACCGTTCCAAAGAGCACAAATAGTTAGAGGTAGCAGATCATAAAAATTGCTAAATCATTTAATATGTCAAATCATGAAAGCCAAATATGGGCAAATTTTATTGGCAAAATGGAACTGTCAAAAGTCAAAGCCCATTAACAAGGATAGACAGTCATTAATGGGACTGTCACTATCACAAAAGTACAGGCTCAAAAATGACAACAGAGCTGAATCAGCAACAGTAACGCAGTCTTGATAAAAAACTGTACATAATAAGGTCCACAAAGCTGGAATTTATAGCAGGATATTGAGAAAGCACATGTATGCACGGCTAATGCAGAAGGAAACATGGCGACGTGAGCAACACCGACCCTGGAGCCCTGACCAAAGGATAAAGTGATGTGATTGGGTGGCTCATCCACACCCTTTTTACTAAAGATAATTGATTTACTTTATTGATCTCGAGGGACAATTCAGTTGCGTACAGCAGCAAATTGACAAAAAAAGGGCTGATTCAAACACAGCCAGATGGATTTATATCCGGGTGAGTTCACATTTGGAGGAAGCTGAAGGATGCCTTCAGCCCACATCTGTCACTGACTGTTAAACACAGTGGGGGTTTATACAGCCGTCCCCAGGGGAGTCATCAGGTCCGATGATCGCTCGGTGTGGTGCTGTAACAGCTGAGCAGGAGCAGACCATTCTACAGGACCAGGTGTTCCAATGCGATCATGCCTCTATACAATTCTCAAAAAACGTGAGCATTTTCATAAACACCAGGATAAAGTCAGACACCTTCCACTGCCTCTAAACATCAATGAATCATTATGGAAAGTGCTGTGAAGTGCATTTCCATGTCATTCATCCCTTAAAGAACCGGTGGATTTCCTAAAAAATTGCCTGATATCGCACCACATACAGCTCTGGACCCATAGCTATTCTGAAGGAAAAGGGGTGGCCCAATGCTTTTTGTCATAATTCTGTTCTACCTCTGATATGTGTCAGATCTTGTAATGTATTTCCAGAGTTGGTGCAGTCAGTATTATCAAGTTATTATTAAGTTGTTGTAAATCAGTAATATTAGGAATCTAAGAATATAGGTATTTGTGTTGGGAAAAAGAAATGTAGTAGGTGAGTTCCCTCTGGTCGAGGAGCATTTTCCTCTTATTCTGGCAGAATTGCTTTTCCGTTCATGTGACCAGATGGAATCAGTCAGTGTGGAGACCTATGGACAGTGGGGTATTTGGCTTTGAAGAATTATCTGCCGGAAAATTAGTCATTAAATTGGCAGTTCAGACATGTCACACTGAGACTGAGTAACACAGGTAGTGTGACTGGAGTGTCTTCCGTTAACATGCTGCATGGCCGTCGCTGCTCTGGGCTTCATTTCAGACCTTTGACAGAGTGTTCCTCAAGGCCATCAAGCAGGCAGAGGGGGCCGAGGACGTGGCAGAGAGAGTGTTCAACCTCACGGAGGCCGTCACCTACGCCGTCTTCCTTTATACTAGTCGAGGCCTGTTTCAGAGGGACAAACTGACCTTCCTGTCACATATGACATTCCAGGTGAGAGGCTGAGCACCTCCCTGTGGTCGTGGTCTCGCATCACCCCCATCAGTCACTGCACTTTCCTGATTCAACATTAGCTTTATTTAAAACATTCCATAACCCTTTCTGTCCCATCTATTGATAATTTTTCAAACTACTCATGGTTCATTCCCGGTCTCTTCACAAGCAGTGCCGTCCGCAATGGGCGTGTCCTACAGGAATGATGGGACTGAGGGCCAGGCCACATCGTTTTTTTCCTTTCTGTATTAAAGGTCCTTTTCCACATGCACATGCCTACAAGATCTGTCATTGCAGAATGAGGCAGAAGGACTAGTTTAATTGTAGTAGTAGCTACGTTTGTAGCATGCTTGTCTCCTCTTCAGTTCATTTTTGTTGCGTCTATTTATGCTTATGTAAAGCCAAGAAAATATGTACTAATGATTAAACATTTTACAGTATAATTTGTATACAGCATCACCGTTTGTACCTCATTACTTTACTCCCTGTATTTCTCGCTAGATTCTCCTAAAGAACAACTCCATCGATGCCCAGGAGCTGGACTTCCTGCTAAGCTTTCCTCTGGAGTCTAGTTCTACCTCTCCAGTAAACTTTCTCTCTCCACAGGCCTGGGGGGCCATTAAGGTAGGCTGCTTCATGTAATAGCTGATATACCCGCTGACTTTGTTTAACCTTTGGGACGGTATGTGCCTATAGCTGTGTTTTTATATGGACAGACTATAGCCAGCCTGGATCAGTTCCGGGGGCTTGATAGAGATGTGGAGGGGTCTGCGAAGCCCTGGAGGAAGCTGGTAGAATCAGAGGGGCCTGAGAGGGAGAGATTTCCCCATGACTGGAAGACTAAGACGCTGGTGCAGAAGCTCATCATTCTACGAGCCCTACGGCCGGATAGGATGACCTACGCCCTCAGGTCAGGGTGCCTTAACATCAGACTACTCGTGTGCGATATGATTCTTGTTGTCTGGTAATGCTCTGCATGGTTGAAAGTGGCTGTTGTTATCAAGGTCGTCTGGATCACACTGTGGTGGTGTTTTTTTGTGGTTGTGTTATGGCAGGAACTTTGTAGAGGAGAGCCTCGGATCCCGATATGTGAATGCACCAGGGACAGAATTTGAGACGTCCTTTGAGGAGACCAGTCCTGCCAGTCCAGTGTTGTTTATCCTGTCACCTGGGGTCAACCCACTCAAAGATGTAGAGGCTCTTGGTTAGTAAAAGGCTGCATGTTTTTAAACCCTAATATTATTCAACCCTATGAATGAGGTCAGTATGTGAATCAATTTGGTAACTGAATTGTGGATTTTGTATTACACAACGGCTCTGTCTACTTCCTCATTGGAATCTCTCTAAATGCTTTAGTGTTGAGTAAGATAATTATATGCGATAGTAAAAAGGTCCCACAGGAAATAAACATCTCTGAGCCTCATGCTAATCCTTAATTAATATGTTCCAGGACAGAAGATGGGATACAGCGTTGACCATGGGAGGCTGCACAGCCTGTCTCTGGGACAAGGTCAGGAGGAGATCGCAGGGCGGATTCTAGAGAGAGCATCTACAGACGGTCACTGGGTAATTCTTCAGGTATTGCAAACTCCTTAATTCTGCAAAGATAATTAGTGTTTTGGGATGGTAACCTTTGAAGACACATGCAGAAACATCACATGCTGTTTTTGCATAGCTGGTACTCAGCATCAAAGCAGGTTTGATCTGAGCAGCAAAATGATTATATTCTTTGCACTTCTTGTGATAGAACATTCACCTGGTGGCTCAGTGGCTCAGCACTCTAGAGGAACTTCTAGAAAAGACTGGGGAAGGAAGTCACCCAGACTACAGAGTGTTCATGAGCGCCGAGCCTGCAGGAACCCCGGAAGAGCACGTCATCCCTCAAGGCATCCTGGAGAATGCCATCAAGATTACAAACGAGCCACCTTCAGGCATGCAGGCCAACCTGCATGCAGCTCTCTGCAACTTCAGCCAGGTGAGACTGAGCTACACTGGGCCCCATAAGATGGCCTAGGAATAAAACGCCAAACGGAGTGCTGGAATACGCCAGAATGATTAAGGAAGTGTGTAGAATGCCCGCGTGCGTGTTCAGTCACACTCTGCTTTTCTGTTGTCATGAAGGAGACACTGGAGATGTCCTCGCGGGAGCGAGAGTTTAATGGGATCCTGTTCTCGCTCTGCTTCTTCCATGCCTGTGTCACTGAGAGACGAAAATTTGGCCCCCTAGGCTGGAATCGTGCTTACCCTTTTAGCACAGGAGATCTCACCATCTCTGCAGATGTGCTCTACAACTGCCTGGAAATCAACTCTAAGGTGCGGTCTGCAGACTTTCGTATGGTGGTGACGGCATACCTTCATAGTGAAATTATCGCACAGCTGGTGCAGCATTCTAAGACATTATTGAAAAATGAACCCTCTTCCTTTTCCCAACAAACAGGCAAATTTAAATACAAGAAAGTGGCTTCATGACATTTTCAGATTTGTCATGCAAGATTGTGGTGTCTACTTATCCAATCTAATATAATTCCGAGCATATCAAATTATTTTACCATAGTATTTTTTTCCAAAAATAAATGCCCTTCATTTTATTAACAAAACATCACCCTGTAAGATCATATACGCAGAATTCATCAGGTGGGCAATGAAGCTTCGCCCAAAATATAATTGCATACAGGCTGCGTGACAGCGCCCAGCACAGTGTAAGTGATCACTGCAATTAGTAGTGCTGATGGAAGCAATTTGTAGAACAATGCAGGTACAAATGGTTGTAAACTTGTAGGATTTGTCATTTCTGGGGTCGGTATATTTCACTGTGCTTTGTGGACAGATTAGTTGGGCTTAGATTGGAGGCTCCCGTTGATACCATCAACATACAATGAGGCAAGGAGGCGGATTCATTTTTTCACAGATAAAATTACTTATCGGAAAAGCCTGACATGTTTCCCACATTTATGTAGCTGCTTATTCTTTGTAATGAGGGTGCTTTTTAAGGTGTGATTTTAGCTTGAGATTATAATTCATTTTTAAGATCATTGAGCTTATAGGGGTGTAAAAAAGACTCGTGGTTGCAGCCAAGCATGTGTATACTCAGTCAAACAGATACACCTGAAATATAATCTAATGAAAAAGGGAAGAGTCTGCAAATTAATGCAGATTTTACAGGCTTCCACGTCTATGCAGTGTAAGACGCCTGGATGCCTGCATCTTCTCCAGGAGGTAACATGGCAGGTGGACGTCTGTACTGACTGCGGCTGGCCTGCCTGCTCACCCATAGGTGCCCTGGGAAGATCTTCACTACCTCGTTGGGGAGATCATGTATGGAGGGCACATCACTGACAAGTGGGACAGAAGACTGTGTCATACCTACCTGCAAGAGTACATGCAGCCCAGCATGGTAAACATACAACCAACCAGCCAGTACCAAATATTTTATTTTTATTTGTCCATCGGCATTTCAGAGCCCTGCCAAAGTGTTTGGCATGTTTGTTGGCAAAATTTTAGTGTACTTCTATAGCCAATGAACTGTATCAAATGTTCATAGTCAATGACAATGAACAGGTAACTGCTGCCACCTAGTGGCAAGACCATGGATTGACATTGAGAAGTAAAGGTTTCGAAGTAGGGCCCAGCTCGGTGCATGAGTTTGTAAGTTATCCCCATGTTTTAGTTATGTCATGGTCACTTTAGATTACACTCAGTTCAAGAATGTAAGATTCAGATGTGCTGATAATACCAACATGATACCAGTTAAAGCACTTAAGTGGTAGCGTAATGGTTACTTGTAGTCGAAAGTGTGCTGGTTCGATTTCCCGACCAGCAAGGCTCCACTGAGGTATCCTGAGCAAGGTACTGCCCCCACGCACTGCTCCCCGGGCGCTGAATTAGCTGCCCCCTGCATGATAACGCACATATGTGTTACATGCAGAGGACACATTTCGTCGTCGTGTGCTGTGGTGTGTCAACAATGACAGCTAATCACTCTCATATAAAAAGTGTCGTATGATAGTCTGGTATTGTGTAATTGGCAGAAATAAGCATAAATCCAAGGCTTAATCCCCCCCCCCCCCCCAGTTTGAAGGGGAGCTGTCTCTCTGCCCTGGGTTTTTGGCCCCTCCCAACCTGGACTACAATGATTACCACAACTATGTGGACAAGCACCTTCCCGCAGAAAATCCCACCCTGTATGGCTTACACTCGAATGCTGAGACTGAGCACCTGACCAGCACATCCAACGGCCTCTTCAGGACACTGATGGAACTGCAGCCCAGAGACCATGCCCTAGGTGACACTAGAGGACAGGGTGAAGACGACAAGGTCAGCAGCGTCGTAGGCAAATACCCTCAATGTGTCACACTATTCTAGGTTCAAGCTTTTGAGTTACCACTTTACAATAAAGCTTCCCTTTACCACTTGGTAGTAACTACTTAATAAGAAGAAAAGCGTGGTTTAAACTTGTTTATAATTGTCTATTAATGATTTACAAAGTGTTACAACCTAATTAATAACCTGCTTATAAGCCATTCATAGCCCCTTTATAAGGGCAGCCTTATTGTAAAGTGGTACCACTTTTGAATGGTCTACTCCATCATTAGGAGATGACCACTACATGGTTTAATTAATCTTATTCAAATTCAAGTGTCCAATTTCCATGCGTCCCATGTTCTAATCTGCTAATCCAATACAGGATGCCAGGCCATCCCAGCGATAGAATCACACATACAAAACGGGCACGGATGCGTTTTCAGCCACGTCACACAAACACAAAATTAGGCTGAGAGGCAGGGAAGCCTCATTCATGAAGATTCGGCTACGAAGCTGCCCGATTGGAATAATTATGTTCTGAATTAATGGAGCTGCATAGTAACGATAATGACAACCATGCCAGCTGTGAACTTGTAGGTCTATACTCCCTAAATAATTATCCTGGTGATAGAAAAAATAGCAATATCAGATACTGTAGGCTGCAGTTTTTGTCTGCTGTCCAGGTGAAAAGTATCCTGGATGATATTTTGGAGAAGCTCCCAGAGGAATTCAACATGTTAGAAATAATGGCAAAATCTTCAGAACGGAGTCCCTATGTCCTGGTGTGTCTCCAGGAATGTGAACGGATGAATTTGTTGATTGGTGAAATATTCAGATCTTTGAAGGAGCTGGACATGGCACTGAAAGTGAGTTGAAAAAACATAGTTTCTGTCTCCAGTTTGACATTTGATTTGAAATCTTTAGTTTTGGTCATTGATTGTTTTTCCTTAAATGCACATTAGGATATAATGTCAGGAAATGTCTTTAATTATCTGTATGTGCCTCTTCCCAGGGACAGCTGACTGTCTCACCAAAAATGGAGGCCCTACAGTCACCATTATCCTGCAATAATGTCCCAGAATCTTGGACCAAACTGGCCTACCCATCCACTTTGACTCTCGCCCAATGGTAAATCACTTAGTTTCCCAAAAAACACAGACATGCATCAGTTAAAATTTCCACTTTAAATGTAAGAACTTGTGACAGAATTTCCCCCAAAACAGACAAACACAATCTATCATCCACCAGGTTCAAGGATCTTTTGTCCCGATGTCAAGAGCTGGACGTCTGGACGCAGGACCTGACTCTTCCTCCAGTGGTGTGGCTTTCAGGATTCTTCAACCCTCAGTCCTTCCTCACAGGTCAGCTCCACTTCGTCATGTCCAGTAACTTCCTCTCAACAGTGTTGCTGATCTGGTATTGATGATTTGGAGCCGCTTCTTCAATGCGATGGCATGCTACTCACCTCACTTTCTATGTAGCCATAATGCAGAGCATCGCCCGTAAGAATGCATGGCCTCTGGATACAGTGCGTCTAACCGTGGACGTGACAAAGAAATTTAAGGATGACTATGGACACCCCCCACGAGAAGGTGCTTATATACACGGCCTTTACATGGAAGGTAAGAGGAGCACATGAATTCATGATACTAAAGGCTACATATTTCACCATAACTATCAGACTGTACTGAAGACATTCACCACCTAAACTCACCCTTTAACTCACAAAGAGCCTCTAGGGTATCAGACCATTAAACACACTGGAGCCGCTTCCATGATAATTTTCAGAATGGTGGCGGTGGTTTCTGCAGGTGCACGGTGGGATATCCAGAACGGCATGATAGCAGATGCCCTTCCCAAGGAGCTGACCCCCCAGATGCCTGTCCTGTATCTCCGGGCTGCCCCGTTCCATCAGCCAGAGCCAGCAAACATGTACGAGTGCCCCCTGTATAAGACCAAGCTCCGTGGGCCAACCTACGTCTGCACCTTCCCCCTTAGGACCAGAGACCCGTCCGCAAAGTGGATCCTGGCCGGTGCAGCATTACTGCTGTCCATGTGAGATGTCTGCATCCCAAATTAGGACGGTCCTGCTCAGACCGCAGCTGCTTTCCCATGATGATGCACGTGTCCGCTTATCTGCCAGCACAGTTGCTCACTTTAACCTGGCAGCGCTGCAGAAATGCACACATTTCTGGGCAGATGTGCACATAGGCTGGAGACAGATAACGTCCTGTGAAAATCCAGTCTCCAGATTAGCAGTCCTTTGTGAGTTTCCTTTACAGGAATCCATAAAACGTTTAAATAACTTACTGATTTAACCTATTTAAGTTAGTTTCACTGTAAACACAAGCACCTGCTGTAGTAACATTCCATAATGGAAAAGACTTTGAACATGATTTCTGCAGAAGAACATTTATTTTAAATGGAACAAAAATGTCCTATCTTTTCAAACAGTCCTCAACTACGGTAAGAGTGAATAACTTCGCCACTGACTGACTAATAATTTCACTTTACACGGGGATGCAAACCATGATATACCTGCAGGCCTAAAGGAGCTTGAAGCATGAACGAAAATTATAAAATGAAATATAAATATCCAGGCAGAGTAAAATACAAACACAAAGAATGAAGACACAGTCGACTTAGATCGAACATTCTTTCTGAAGGCTGGGAAGAGAAGGGAGAAGATCACATCATAAGCATTGTGATACTCTGCTACTTTATAGCTGTATATCGTAATTATTAAAGGATAACTTTAAAGAACACTCCATTAGATCATTATCAATTTACTGCATTTAAAAGTGTAAAATGTACAAGAACATATATTCATTAAAACCACAGATTTGTAACTACAAACGTAGTATCGTTGTAATGAGTAATTAAAGTAACATGATTCAGTGACGCTGCATTGCTGCTGGCACCTTCTGAGTCTGCTCACCTGTCCAAGTAATCCTTGACGTTGGTGTGACCTTGGAACTTGGCCAAGTGGATGAGTATGCCGGTAGCACAGTGTCTGTCCCGTTTGCGGCACAGGCTGCAGTTACATATACCCCGACAAGGAGGACACACCCACATCTGGGGGAGGGGCAAATCAGGACTTACAGAAGTGACACAGGCATTTGTCAGCCATTCTTGAATGGCGCCTTGAGGAAAAAAGGGGGGGCAAGCTTTCCAGGCTTATTGATTTAAGAGGTAAAAACTCTCACAGAATCCAGGAGCGCAGTACGGATTTCTTCACCATATCGGTTCTTCAGACAGGGTCCACAGAAATGCCCTGTGATACCCATGCATTTGGGGTTCCTACACACTGTCTTCGTGTCCAATGTTTTCTGCCTACACTGATGGCAAGTACTACCCTGAAAAATGAGCCAAGAGCAAGGCAGGGCTGAGTGTCACTCAGATGGCCCCTTTAATGCTACATCTCAAAGCAACATAATTACTATAGAACCTGTGTTCTGTCCTATAACACTGTAGTGGATAAGGGGGTTTGACGGTCAATGGATAGATATTGTGCAACTGAGCAATTCCAGTGGGGCTGGATGATATGGACAAAAATATTAATGGTATTTTTCAGTCCTCTGGCTAAATTAGATATATATCTTGATATTAATTAATTATCTGAAATTACTTAGCACAGTGACTTTTCAGTCAGAACCAAACAACCTTTCAGTCAGAACCAAACAAAAAAAATGTTAATAAACAATCTGATGTGCAGAGGCAGATGTAAATCGTGTTTATCTAAGCACAAAAATTCTTTGCGGAATACATTTTTAAAAATGAAATATGATGGTCTGCTTTCTCAAGAATGCTGGCTGGGTTTTAACAAAAATATCAAATGTAAGCATATATGGTACAACTTCCATGGTAACACAAACACAAAAGTAACAAGAGTATCACAGAAAAAATAGAAGTGCAAACTTTAGTACAAAAGTGCTTCACCTGTTTCTTTTAGTGCAAAAGTGCTTCACCTGTCCAAATTTTGCCTTGTGGTGCAACTCCACAATGAGTCATATTTAGTTTGCACCAATCCACGATAAAAACATGCATGTAACCAAATTAGGGCTTATTGTCACGGTTTACAAATTTAAGATATCTGCTAAATAGCCCCATCTTTATAAAATGTAATGAGCTGGAAAACAAAAAAAGCCATCGCCATGTTAACAATGTTATATAATTTCACATCACAAACAAAATTATCATGAATATAAAGCAAATATTAAATTTGCCACTGAGTATTAATTCACAGTAAGAAGCAGCTGCAAAATGATCCGATGTCGTTTTGTAGGATTCATGGGAAACCTAATAAACCCACGTGTTGTTTGTCATGGATCTTATCTCTTGATGTGTTCGCCACATTTTCAAGCTCCTCCTTGGTGGTGTCTTCCACCGCCCGAGCAGTGCCATGACGAGAGTGCTTCCGTGGCGATCGCTCTCTCTGCCTGTGCATCTGGGTGATGGTAACTCAGTTAACTACCCAGGCTTCGTGTTCACGTGAAATATCTCGTCAGCGGGCACCTCTACTATGCCTTAAAGTTTAAGTTTTTACGGCTTTGATATTTTATCTTGGGAGTACATTACAACCCCAAAAAAGTACTCAAGCCTTGAACTTTTTGGTCGAATCCATCCAGTTACACAATTACAACAGTCCTCATGCTCACCTCCATGAGCTTTGTCATGACCCTGGCTCTCTTGATCTTCAACAGATGTGCCCTGTTTTTTGAGCGAGAAGCCAACAGGCACTCTGCCGCAAAATTATCCGGAGGCCGGGCTCTGCGAATTGGATTACGGCGCACACTCATCTTCAATGACATCCCTTCCTTAATTGACACCCTCTTCCTTTTCTGAAATGTAAATGGCCCAATTAACCAGTAGGGGGAGGACAACCCAGAGCTGTGAAATAAGTTTCCGAAGTCTTACAGACACTTTGGTGGCTGAAGTTCTCTTTGATGGCGACAGTAAGCTTAGGTCACCCAGCAACTTTTCGAGCTGTAAAATCAAGATGCACCATTTAAGGTGGCAGTAGATGTGAGTCTATAATGGAAATGAAGAATGTGACAGTCTTTACCATGGCTTTGTTCTCTTTGATGTTGGTGGCCCGTTTCTCCATGGCACTGGGCTCCGTCTCGAAACCCTCGTCCTCTTCTGTGGTGTCTGCAGTGCTCATCTGAGGCTCCTCGTCTTCCTTGGTCTGCTGTTTCTCACTCACCCTGACCTCCCTGCTCCGTGATCCACCCTGCCTGTTGTTCTCCAAAGGTTTCTCCTGGACACGTCGTCTTCTTTTCATAGGAAGCCTGAAGGCTATGCGCAGACCAGTCCTCTTTACACGGGTGAAGGAGTCTTCACCATCGTCCCTATCTTCATGAACGAAACGCACTAGCTCCTCTGGCTATTAAGGAACCATAACATTACCCAGGGTTAAAGTTTCATCAAAGTAAAGCTGAACCAAACTGTTCCATCCAAAGGTATCTTAAGAAGGACTCAACAATTAAGCTACAGAATAGTGAGACCTGCAGCAGTAAATTAATCCTAGTAAAAACAAATACGCATTGGCTATGAAACTGACCCTGGTATCGTCACCTGCCTTAATGTTATCTTCAGCAAAGCCTTTAAATTCTTCATCCTCACAGTCAGAGTCTTCAGTGAAAATTCGAACTAGTTCCTCAGTGAGGTCTTTAGACTGTAAACACAGAACACAACAGCCTGAATTTTCCATTTCTGTAACCCTAAGCATCCAAATACAGGGCACCTATTACAGGCTACAGGATGAAGATAAAGCTAGTTTTCAATGTGAGGCACCGCTATGTTTTTTTGTAAACAGAATGCATTTTTTAAATATGCTGATGTGCATTAATACTAATAAAGGAAGTGCTTTCAAATGCTACATTTTAACAGCTTAGAGGGAATAGACCAATTGGTAAATCAAACATATTTTTCATTATAATTTAAAGGAGAATGCTAAATGTCTTTTTACTTCTAGTTCCTATATTCCCGTGGAGCCCAATGAATCCACGACAGGCCCTCAACTGCAGCCAATCATTACAAATATTTTAGCAACGTCTATAAGTAAGTTTATATAGTTTATATAAATCTAAATCTAGTTTATATAAATCTAATGTCTAAGTAGGTACTTCGAGTAGGTCTAATCATGTCGTGTGTGTATATATATATATACATACACCGATACGTATGAGATATACAACTTTTTACTTTTAATTAAAATGTTAATCTACTACCTACCAGACGAATTATCTTCATCTACTGTAAGACTTTGCATGAGGACAGAACACAAAGAATACTGTTTCCACGCAGAGTTGATGTAATAAATAAAACATACCTTATTTGACAAACCCGACATTGCAGATAATTTTAACAACTTCGTACGATTTCCAAAAAAAAATAATTTACTGAAGGACGAGGTATCTCAAGACATGGGAGAGTAAAGGATCTTAGTCTGTGACACTGAATCTAATTTTCGCCAATATGATGTTTTGAAAATTTGTAATTTCTTCGTATAAAATCTAATTTATTGCCTCTCCCTTCTCTTGTCACTTGGAACAGTCCGCATTTACCTCATGAACATTAAAATATGGGTTGGACGCCAGTTTTAATTATATCAATTCATATATGCATTGTAGAAAAATCCCTGTTAGGCAATACAAGCATTTTAAAATGTTTTTATCGTAAAACTGAAAATTGCTCTGGATTAATATATTTGCAGGTGCGAAACTTCCCCGTAACATGTTCCGGTAGCGTAACTAACGTACTTGGGGGCGACCGTTAGAAAGTCTGTTTCTATAACGGGGAAGGGGGGACAAATCACGTGACTCGGCTTGCACATGCTCAGTTTAATCCTTATTTCACACGTGGAGCGGCGTTCTGTATGTAAGAAACTCTGATTTGTAAGGCGGAAATGTGAGGCACGAAAGTAATTCTTTTGACTTTGTTTTTGTGATAGCACTGCAAACATCGTACTTAAATTATTCGGACTTAAATCGCTTTATTATATGCCAATGTAAATATATTTTATAAAAGTTGTGAGTGATAATATCATTGCTATTAGCAGCAAGGTAAACTTGTTCATGGCTACCACAGTCTGGGATAGTTCAACAACTGCCCACGAGGCCGCTTATCAAGCCCAGGAACATCTGCATTGTGTGTGTGTGTGGAACATTTCAAAGTCAAAGAAAAATTAGGTGAAATGCATAGTCTGTCCAAGGCGAGCCCCCGAAGTTTGATATACCTGTGAGTACTGTGATTTTGACTGAGATTCACACGCATGCACGCACACACAGAGGCAGACAGACTTACACAATATTATTCTGTTATTAAAACTGGTGCACATACATTGTACACATACGCACGCATACCCACAAATCCTGACTTAGGGGCAAATTGTAACATTTCACTCCATGTGTTTGAGGCTAAAGCATTTATTGTTTGTGATACAGTTGTTTGTGATACTTCACAGAAGACACTTGTAGGGGGTTTGAATCAAATTTTCAATGTGAAAAGGAGATACGTGCAAAAAATCCTCTCAAATTGGAAATTTATGTTGGAAATGTAAGCA
>JAODUD010000134.1:18999200-19009815 GCA_026784285.1 Stomatorhinus walkeri
TACCCTCACAAGGATACTACTCGAGTCTACGTGTATTTACCCTCACAAGGATACTACTCGAGTCTACGTGTATTTACCCTCACAAGGATACTACTCGAGTCTACGTGTATTTACTGTACCCTCACAAGGATACTACTCGAGTCTACGTGTATTTACCCTCACAAGGATACTACTCGAGTCTACATGTATTTTCTGGGCATCAGGTCCCTATACAAATGGAGAAAAGAGGAAGGAACCAAGGACTGAGCCTTGGGGTACACCATATGTTACCTGATGTGATTTAAACAATGCTGTAGTCCTGTTGGTTTCATAGGGCTGTAACCTGCAACTTGCACTGGGGTGGTTTGCAGCTGAGTGTGAAGAGGCTGGGTTGATGAGTAGAACCTCCAAGTCTGAGGTCATGGATCTCAAATGGAAAAGGGTGGATTGCCCCATCCAGATTATAGAAACAATTATGTTCAGGATGTTGGAACACACATTATAGTTTATCCTTCATATACTAGAATAAACAAGCTGTCTGGCATTCCCCAAATTATCTGTTACCTATAAATGTAGTACGCTAAACAGTGCTGAAGACAGGCCTGTGAGTCAGAGTCAAGTTTTTACTCTAGTAACTGAACAGACTGAAAATATGGAACTAGAAGCATGCGATACATTACTAAAATCTTTATTTTTTCATAACATTTTCAAAAAATTGCAAAAATATATACAATTCAGAGGGAAAATGCAAAAGCAAAAACTCACGTGCTATGAATGCCCCACAATTTTAAATATAAATGGCAAATTTCACACTTTGGGAGCTTATTTCCAGTTAGAATATCTTTACAAAGCATTTTCTATCCATGCAAAGGAGCACGAATGGTCTGTCTATGAGTCAGCCACCCATGTCATACTGACCACTTCAAACACAACGTCTACAAAAAAAAGTCACACAAATAACCTGAATGGCTCTGTTCATCTCGACTGTCAGTATCTAACAATAATGTACGATCGGGAGCCAATGAATTCAGTCAGTAAAAAAAACAGTGATCATCATTCAAACACAAATAAATAACATTAAATAAATATTTAATATTGCCCCTCGTAGTTTGCAACATTTTGAGAAAGCTGCTTTTCTTTTTAGTAAATCACAACATCTTTGTGCTTGTGGATGGGTACGTGGACACGCACCACACACAGTCACAACACAAGCACAGCCACAGCAGTGCTTTCAGAATATCCCAGGTACGTGACCTTTTTCATTTTTACCTTGCACAAGTGTCCGTAAAAAGTGTCACTTTAAACAATGTTAAAGAACATGTAACTGAAACAACCATTATAGGAAAATATATTAATAATACAGAACAAATATGCAGAAAGTAGCTGTCCCGCAACATTCAAAGGGAGGTATGTTAAAATGTCTGCCAGCGGTAACATAGCACACCAAACCAAGGTTCCCTGACTTCTGCTGCAACTTGTATATCCACCCCAGCACCTTTAAACCAAATACACACATTTTTGTGATTTCTCTTAAATTTCACCTGGAAATGACATCAGCATTTCCCGAACTTCCTTTCCTAATAGTGGGATGTGAAAAGTCCGTGGAAATGGCCACAGATACGGTGCACTGTGCAAACACACTGTCCTGATTGTATAACCTTAGCGTCCCGCATCTCCAAGTTAATCCCACCTTTGCATTATAATGTTGAAGAGCTCAGTGGACGGCTTACTTACGTTTCAGTACCCCTTTTAAAAGATCTATTAAAAACATAAAATGCAGTTTTTCAGGCAGTAAAGCTATGGCACAGTATTAATAGGTCAACAGCAAATCTTCGGTAATTTAGTATGGATTTTGGTAACAGTATTAACATTTTTACATTTTTATTCCATTAGGACTTGGTCTGCTTTACAAAATAATG
The DNA here is from genome assembly GCA_026784285.1 of Stomatorhinus walkeri. Taxonomy (NCBI): domain Eukaryota; kingdom Metazoa; phylum Chordata; class Actinopteri; order Osteoglossiformes; family Mormyridae; genus Stomatorhinus; species Stomatorhinus walkeri. Next base: position 19,001,099 of record JAODUD010000134.1, read on the forward strand.
ATGTGCCGAATATGCAAAGTTAGATATTATCAGATGAATTAATTTTAAAATTTGGCACTGAAACAATTATGTGTGCATTTAATACATGGTAGATATGAGAAGTGCACGGATGCCCAGAGAGAATAATGTCGTCTATCAAACTGATCATTTTCCTTATATTCCCTATTTGAATTTCTGTGAGGTTCCTGGGACAAATGGAGTGCTGCAGATTGGCTGCGGGGTTCCCCAGACGTCGGCTGATTATATGCATTCTGACAGTTCAGCAAAGATTAATGGCTGCTTATTTTTGGAGTCCAATACAGACTCGCAATATACAGTGACAAAATGCTGAAAAAGGCTGCAGCTGCGACTGCATTGATAAACATTAAATGCTTATATCCTGAAAACCAGAGTTGTAGTCAAGGGACTCATCTTGATCCTGGCAATGACGATCATAATAATACTGTTAAAATGCTGTAATACTGCTCCTCTGTGAAATATTTTCACATTACTGAGCTATCTGACCACCAGACCGTCACTGGATGGCTTATTAAAACAAACTGCATGTGCATATAGTCACTGGCAAAAACACACACAAGTTTTTCTTCGCATCTTAAAATCTCATTGAGTGATCTTTCAGTGCATTTGTGTATCTTAGGGTGTAGTTTCCCTTTAATTCTCTTCAGATTGACAAACATTCTTACATGTTCATACCTAATGTTCCCCTCAGGAGGGAAGGCGCCTGGGTGTCCTCTGTTTTTCTCGGGTTCCCTGTCACTATGGGCTCTGCCTCCCTCTAGTGGTCTGAACCCAAGTTAGCATTTGTGTACGTACGATCTCGCAGGTGGTCCGTTCTTTTGCTTCGATCCACTTCCATGACTTCTGTATCAATGCATGCGGAGTTACTGCGATTCTCATCCCTACATCCGGGGCTCTAATCTGTGGGACAGCTCGAAAAGAGTCTGCTGATTGTCGATGATGTGAAGGTAATTAATATAGCTTCTCGTTTCTGCGTTATCCTTTGGGGACGCTTCATTTCCTGAAAAAACGGAGGCACATACCACTTTTAGCATACAATGCCAGCAAAGTAACCAATGACTACCCAAAACGTGCACATTTGGTGGGTCCTTCCACTTACAGGGGACATGGGCAATTCATCAGTAAGATAAAGTCAATTCTAGAACTTTTTTCCATTCTTGCTGCAGCCTTGTACATAATGCATTGCCTCAATTCTAGGATAAACAGTGAAACAAGTGACTTTTGGGTGTGATTATGCTAAGTGATATGCTGTCCAGCTGTGATTGCATTAGTACTCAGAGAAGAAGTCCTTGGGGAGGCTAAACCGCTTTGCTCTGCGCTGTTCGTTTGATTACGACGGCACTGGGATGATGCTCCCTGTGATTTGTAGCTCACACATTCTAAAACTACAAGCTGAAATCACAGCATATACATATACAGGCATATACATGCAATATAAACAGTACATTTTTTCCACCCGAAAAGTATTAACCATGTGTTAGTTTCTGTTATTTATCGATACAAAATGCAATGAGTACTGACCCGTGTGGTCCATCTGACAGTGTCGGATAAGACGGACGGCATCTGCGATCATGTGCTGGAAGAAGATCAGAGATGCTGTTATGTCCAGGACGCCATTTGTGTTGTGATCACATGGTTAGCAGAGCGACTTGATCTCTCATGAATAAGCGACATTTTTCTGATTTCATGCAAAAGTCGCTTTAGCCCAGGTGGAGAAGAGAAGCACACGATGTGGGGCTGGGTGGACAGAGTATAGACTGCTTGTGGTTACAGATTTATTAAACTGGCCCATAGAGGAAAAAGAAAAGGCAGAACGGAAGTAAGGACAGATGAAATGGGCATTGGGAGGGGCTGCAGTGTCACAGCAGTGTTTCTCAGCCCAGTTCCTCGGGACTCCCAGACAATCCACATTCCTCGCCCTCCTAGCTGCCAACACCTGAAGCAAACAATCGAGAGCAGTGACACCTGCTGCAGGCGTGCTGGGTGCTGGATGGGAGTAGAAATATCTGGGGGTCCCCCGAGGTCTGGGTTGAGAACGAGGATCGGGAGCAAGACCTGTGCAGGGAGCTAAAACTGAGGTCTACTTAGGTCTAAAACTAAGGTCACAATAAAGGTCAAAACCTGACTCCACCCCCCCCCCCCCCAGGGGATATCCATACCCCCCATATCTGATGCCCATCATTTACTCACCAGTTTTTCAAAATTGACCAAGTTATCAAGGAACGTTTTGTTGCCCTCATGAATAAAGGTGATATCTATGAAAGAAAGATTGCAACGAATAATTGTTATGGCACAAATAACACTTTGCCAGCCAGACACAACCAGTCTTGCATTTAGTAAGCCAGTCCATATTCTAACAGGGCTCTGCCACGTATGAATGGGAAACAAGCAGATGGCTTCTGTAACACAGTCTGTTGTTTGCAGCATTATCCTTCATGGCTGGCATCATTCTGAGGCATTACCCTTCAGAAGAAGAGGCATGAAGGGGATCTTGGGCGGGTTCATCTTCTTGAATATGTCCCTGTAGACTTTGTGGTTGAGGGACGGGTCCTGGAGAGAGGCACGAGCAGTGAGAGCTTGCTTCTTCCTATAAATATACATATCCCGAGAACTCTCCACATCCTAACAAGGTCTTGCAAGAAGATGTAGGATTTATCATCTTAAAACAGAAACACAGATTGACACCCTCTCAAAAGACAAGTGTGTTTTATAAGAGATGAACCAGTGAGAAGCCTGGATTACTTACCGTCAGCATCTCCAGCTCTGAAAACAGCTTCCTAAATTTGCACGGAACTTTCTTGAGGGAGAAAGGAAGGAGGGAAATGAAGACAACCTGTCTTAATTCTGCCAGCGGTACCAGTAAGACCGTCACAATGTATCCGCCATTCTTGGCGGCGTCCTTCGGCTACGACAGCGATGCCTCTTTACCTCCCAAGTCAAACTCAGTCGACTGACCGCTGCTGTGTTGAGGCCCATGATGATGGCAAAGAAAGAGTTCAGGTTTCTTTGTGCTTTGCAGCTGCGGGGAGACAAAATCGGAACCTTTCAAGGGCAGGTTCTATAAGCACTAGGCACCAAAGCACATTCATATCATAACAATCTTTGAGAACTACACTTCTGTGTCGGGAAAGAGTTAAATACCCCCAATGATCAATGGTCAAAAGATACATGACTCGAAGCCCCCCCTCCCTTCTTTAAGGATGAAAGAGACCCAATGACAAGGAGCATGAACCAAAGAACACAAATGATGGCATGTTAAAGTCACGGCACGAGCCTGAGGGGCTTCGCTAGGGTGACAGATTACTCCAGCACAGATGGAATGGTATGGCCCCTTGCAACCACACTGGCCATATGGCACTAACCACACATGATGAGGAGTAGGGTGCCCTCACCCTACATCTGCTTCGACTTTATTGCTTAGTGGATTCCAACAAGGATACCAACACATGCGGCTGCTTGCTATTCAAGCTCAAGGTTTCAAGCGCTACAGACCGATCCCTTTGTAGAAGAGTAAGGTTGGTAAGGCCACCGGAATTAAAACACAGATCTGTCAAAGACTGGCAGCGAAATCTGCTGCGTTTTATGCAAAAAAGCATCACTAATGTAATAATTATTAGGTGCTATCAATTCAGTAATGACTCCTGTTGATAACAGCATTCCTCCACAATGTCTTCTGTCCAATTACATGTTCATTATTTTAATGACTAGTATAATAGTCTGTCATTTGTAGGACAACAACTAAAGATATGGCCTTAAGCAAAGAGAAATGTGCCTCCATATTTGAGTTTATAGCATAATTATGCCATTATTAACAATAGTTCAAATAGAAAGAGACTCTTACTGGGCTGCAATTTTGATGAACTTTTTAAGCAGCTGGACACGCTTGCCAGAGTTGGTGCAGAGCAGCACCTCCGTCATCACCCATAGCTGCACCTCGTTGCAGCGCTGCAGCAGCATCTCTAGTGCAGCGGTGCGGCCGCTGCTCCCCTGCCGGCTGATCGTGTAGTAAATGGGCTCCTGCTGCAGTTCGGGGCACACAGGAGTCCGAATGGAGCACACGCGTACCAATAAAAGCCGAGTGATCCAAGCGAGCTGTGATGCTGCCATTCGCAGGATTACCTCACGCACGGACATGAAGAGGCTCCAGTCAAAATTAGTCAGGGAAGCGGCTACATCCCATGTGTTCATGCCAAGCAGGCGGACAGGCCTGTGGTGGAGATCCGCGTTGTCTGTGAAGGGATTCTGACGACGGGCGGCGCAAAGCAGGGAACAGATGGGGAGCATGAAAAGCCACGCGAAACAATCATCATTGTTCTCTTTGATAAATACAGTAAAAGCAATAGAATACTGACTTACTAAACTTGTACCTAGGCTATAAGTATTACAGAACAAGAAGCTTAGGAAGGATTACAGTGTCAGGTGTTCTTATAAATATTTTCACAGCATGGTTTAAAGTGAAGGTGGAGCTGATATGAAAGTATGTCTTCTACACCTGGCAGTCCAACCCGATCAAAGCCAAATCCGCTGTCACATCGAGGCTGCTCGCAAATAAGCCTTTAATAACTTCAGTTATTAAAAATTCAGCTTTGAAAAATGGGTCCCTACTTATATTTAGACAGTGCCTGACATATTTTACATCATGAAAGTAAACTGGGAAATCAGGGTGATAGAGAATTAGAGAACGAGAGGCAGGACAAAGGAGAACAGATCTCCTGAAGGCAAAAGTTTGTGTCAACAGCTAGAAAACAGGTTACTGCTTTATGGCAATAGCTAGAGAGCATACACTGCTCCTTGTACTATAAGAAAGGCGTCAGCTTCTATTAGATATTGAGTGATACCATTATGTGACTTAGGTCCTTCCTGCAGATGAGTAGTCTCCCTTGTATGGATCGGGACTCTGAATAAATGCTGTCGTGGGGCTGAAGAATGAGCCTTTCTACAAAGACAGACAAAAACACAGAAAAGGCAAAACAGATTGTTTTTCCCTCCTTTCAGGTAATTGGTCAGGTTGCTCAGTCACTGAATTAGTCTGCCACACATACAGGCCGTCCTTTTACAATAACTGCTTATCCAATTATGGGCTGTTGTGAATCTGAGCCATGTCTTTGAGACAGGGTACACGTTAAACAAAGAGCAGAGTGCATTAATAGGGTTATGGCAGTAATTCTGCTATTTTATTTCATAGGGTGATTTCCCAGCTGAAAGCAGACACCAGCTGTTCATTTCAGTATACCCATGGCAAGCTAAGAGGGTGTCGGCAAGCTAAGAGGGTGTCGGCGGGCGTGTGGCAAAGCAGAGGAGAGGGTGACATTGACAGGCAACCTGATAAAGTGTGACCATCATCCAGGGAAACTTCAGGTGATGGGTACATCCATTCAGCTGTGTCGCCAGTGACTTAGCAGCCTGACTAAGAGCCAAAGCCCAGATGGGAAGAGCCTGACTTTCTCTTAGGCCTGGAAACCCCCATACAGGCCAAGACACCCTGAGAAGTCTGTGACTGGTTCTCAGGTGACACCAAAATGGCTGAAATCCACCTCATCTCCTGTACCTACTTAAAGTCCTTATTACTTCTTCCCATCCTCAGGTCATGTGGTGCAACCTTATTCTCTGAGCAAATCATATGTGCACACTCTTGGCCTCGCTCTTTTGGAAAAGGACCATCTAGTACTTAAACCCTAAGATTAAAAGATTTATAACATGTCCATGCATTCATATATCCTCCAGTTCCACCTCCAAAGCACAAGGACAGTTTTGCAGAAGAAAGTGAATTTCATGTTATCATTGTTCACTGGTTACATTAACAACACCTTCAATGTTCATTATGAATTCACAGAACATTCAGTGCACCTTCATAATCCATCTATAGAACATTCATAAGCAGCATGTATATACACCTTAACATCATAACATTATAGTCGAATTCATAGAATAATCAATTGTTGGTTATCATGTAATACTTGTTATTAATGCATATTTAATGCTACTAAGATTTGCTAGAATGTTAAGGTACACATACATACAGCTTATGAATGTTCTATGGATGCATTATGAAGGTGTACTTTATGTTCTGCGAATGCATTGTAAAGACATTATGAAGGTGCAGTTTATGCAAAGCGTTACAAATTATTTTATAGGTGGTGTCCGTCAGCACCAGGTGTGCAATACTCGCTTTGTTTAAATTTTCATGATGACAGCTGTTGTTGATCTTGTTTGATAAATGTCATATGATCTGTGACAAAGCATTAAACCCAACATGGCTTTCATGACTAATTCTTTGTGAAAAAAATACCTTATTCTCTGACCGTCTGACCCTCACATGAAATGGCAGCGGGGCAATTACCTCCAGCGCAGGTCTCTGCTGCCAACAGCATGCCGTCCTCTGCACACTCCATCCTCCCAGCTGTGATGCTGAGTACCTCCTGGGCCTCCACTGCTGTGTAGGTCTTGATGCTCAGGTAGGAGTCCGCGGTCACGTACACATGGCAGAACACTGACGAGGGGCAAGCGGGGTAATCGAGGCTCGATTTGGTCAATTCTCTTCCTCAAACTACCACTGGCCACATTTCTGTACTACGAATTTAGCGCATGGCTAAGTGCAACTACGGCCCCCGAGTTCATCGTCTCATCCAAATACCGCGATCATTGGGACCCAACAGCTAGGCCAAGTCAGCCATGCAGTGGAATTTATTCCATTATGAGGCACCTGGGCCATCATATTTGTAAAGCCCAGAGCCACACAGCTGAAATAAGCCTGGTGGTGTGATTTTGCTGCTGACACGCCGGTAAGGCTGTCTGGCTAGATTCAAGGCCCCTGACTCTCCAGATGATTAGGCCTGCGTCACTCACCTATTGTGTGGTGAAAAATTGCACTCAGCTACCCTGAACTGTGAAGGGCAAATTCTGCGGGGGAGCTGCTATACTTACTGTAACACACACAATGGAATCCTGGGAATTCACAGATTCTAAAATACCACCTCTGCTGAGGCAGGATTTAAGTAAAGCTAAACTGAAATATGTACATTCCAACGTGAAAATATAAATAATCTAATGTCAGCATAAATATAAAATCAGGATCCCAAGAAAAGAAACAAACTTTTTCATACGGGCCCTTTAATTTGACCTAATAATTACCATATACTATCTAAGATATGTCCTCAGCCTTTAATTTAATCCAATTATTACCATATACTTTCTAAAACATGTCTCCAGCCTCTAATTTTCAGAATAGTTACCCTATACTTTATAAAACACGTGCCCTAAGGTAACAGCCCATGTTTTCTGCTCACCTTCTTTCTCTCTTTGCGTCCCTCTTGACTGGAGCCAGTTCTCTTTCAAACTCAATTGATGAAAGAGGGCTTTATTCTGCAAGGAGAAAAGTATGAATGCCTGCACACTGTTCAGTCATGTAACTTCTGTTATGAGTATTCTGGCCAAGACTCCTGTGGGGAAATGTTCACAAACTGACATGTATTACTCTGGAAAAGGAATCTGACATGTGCAAAACCAAGAGCGTCACACAAGATAAAACCAAGCACATCAAACTCTTACCAAAATGTCAGCACTGGTCAGTACCAGGTGTGGATTGGAATGTAGCGTAAAATACCCAGTTATGTAGGTGCGAAGGTAAAGAACATGGATTTAAGTAGGTTTAACTCACTCTCCATAACATTACTGAGCACTAGGAAATTTGACAGCAAAAGAGATTTTAGTGTTACCTTTCTGTGCGGCGAGTATTCATCCACCGTGCTGTGGAATGAAAAGGCAGCCAGATTACAATCATGCGTAGCGATGCAATGAAACCATTTAAAAGAGCAAATAAACTTAATTATTTATAGCATAGCAAACATGAATTCTGCATTATTTGATGCCATCACCCCTTCAGGGAGGACATGTATGCATTGAGACTAGCTTCCTCCATGGCGAGTGATGATGTCATTTCCGTCTTAACCAATCAGCAATAACAGGAAATGAGCAGGTGGATCTTCCATGCTCAATGCAAGACTATGCCAGTACATGGCATACGACTATTCAATTCTCTTGGCATTATTAAAGAGAGAAATCAAAGAACGAGACACATTTTCCCATTCATTACAGATCTCTGTTTTTCAGAGATTTTTTATAATTTTAATTTATGATCATGTATGATCTTAATCACAAACTCAAAGGGCACTAAAAGTGTGAAATGCTTATACATTTCAGAAACTCTTCAGAAGTGGTGATTTTCCCGAGCTGAGGTCCACCTGTCCGTCCTCTGTGAGGACTGCCTGTCCCTGCACACCTGGGTCCTCAGTCCTGCCCCCCCAACATCCATTCCCTACAGGCCCCTGCGTGTGGGAGCCGGTTCAACCTTCACATCAGCGTGCAGCTCTGACTGTACACCCGCCCAGGACACATACCGGGCCCGTTTTTATTACGTGTCGTTTAAACAACGTCTTAGCCCTTCCTTAACACGGCTTTGTGATCCAAAGAATTTCTCATAGCACTAACTGTACAGTATTATGCTGATGACACCACATTATAAATCTTTCTGATGCACAAGAACGGACAAGACTCATCATTCAGAGGGATATGGACACTTTGTCCTGGAAGTAACCCCCCCAACATCCATTCCCTACAGGCCCCTGCGTGTGGGAGCCGGTTCAACCTTCACATCAGAGTGCAGCTCTGACTGTACACCCGCCCAGGACACATACCGGGCC
>JAODUD010000134.1:19016512-19030140 GCA_026784285.1 Stomatorhinus walkeri
GTACCCCTTACTGCTGCAGGATGCGGTCTGGCCCAGTAGAGGACGCTACACGAGTGGGAGGGATGGGTTCTGCATATAAACCCAAGTATGCCAGCAGCTGCCTTAAGGAAAGCTAGGGGGCGCTCTACACTGTGCCCTCTGTGCTCCTGTCACTCGGCACCCATCATACTTGTACCTGCACACATGTGCATTAGCATGTACAGGAATACATTACAGCTAGGTACATATATGTCATGCAGTGTTTCCCCTACTATTATATTAGGGGGCGCCCTGTCCCCCCAATGGCACCCCCCCCCTTGAAGGTCAAGTTAATTTTATTTTCTATATAGCGCCAGATCACAACAGAAGTCATTTAACATTACCTTTCCTATAGAACAGGTCTATACATTGTCCTTTTATTAAACAAACTAAATAGCCTTATGTTTTTTTATCTTAATTACACAACAGCTTGTCATTTTTGTCTCTATACGGTCGCACATTTACAATTCTCCTCTGCTCTCTGTATCGCGCATGGCGGAGTTCCGCCCCGATGCGCACGCACAGACACCTGCGTGCACACACAGGTGAACACACTCCCACTAGCGGACAGAGAGCATGCGTCGGAAAATATGTCGCGTCGACAACCTGCTCAGCAGTGTAAACTGTGAGAGGGACTTCTCACACATGAACAGGGTAGTAAATCCGTTTCACGACGGGATTTTGTGCTTTAAACTATCAATATTTTAAGCTATCAGCTGTCACTTTTAATGCCTAACAGTTGTATCTGCAGGTCAAGACAAACATCCACACTAGGCTGCAAGGAGACCATCTTGCAGCCTGCATGGGGATCTCAACAAATGGGCCAGACGTTTCTGACTTCCCATATCAAGAGGTTCTACAAAGGCCTTCCAGAAGCCCAGAAAGATACACTGCAGTGAGAAAAGCTGCACACTTTCTGTATAACTGTCATAAAAAGAAATGACCTGATGTTTAGTTCAGTTGTTATATTGACTGCTGTGACTAAAAAAAACTGTCGCTGTCCGTCTGACCCCCCCCCAAAAGCTGTAAACCTGGGGGAAACACTGTCATGCATATTGACAATTATCTATTCGCCCATCCATCCCTCCATCCATCCATCCATTGATCCATAACCGCTATATATCCAGTGCAGGGTTGTAGTTAGATGGCAGCCTATCCCAGGTAGCACAGGATGCAGGGTGGAGGGAAACTCTAGCCGGGGATGCTGGGATGCTGGTCTTATTTACATCCTCCTCAGACCTCCAGTTCTTCATAAATACACGTTAGTTGCTCATGTCCATTGCAGACATGGTGGTTCCCCAGTCATACACGTCAGCATATACTCTCCCTCAGGCACAGGCCGCTCCACTCGCCCAAGAGTCTCACTTAAGCGCTGATGTCATGCTAATAATTCAGTGGTGTGAGGAGTGCAGCCTCCCCACCTCCTCCCAGCCCGCCCGTCTCCCACTGCTCCTCTGGTCACCCCTGAGTGCCTCCATCTCCATCCCACAGCACAAACGTCGGCCAAGGATGTACACCAATGTTCCGAAAGGCCTAACCGGATCCAAACTGCGTGTCAGATATGTCCACATGGGACTGGGTGGTACGATCAACCTCGTGCTATAAAGACACGCGGTAGGCTTTACCAACCAGAGGTGGCGATATGATATCCAATCTTCATACAGCCAAATTAGGGCCACGCGCATGACGCCGGCGTGGGAACAAGCACACGCCTCCCCACACATCCCCGAGCGTCACCTGCTACTGTACTGTACCCACGCAGATCGGAGGACCGTCTTTGTGTTTAACGACTTTCAGTTTCAGTTCAGGACTCACGATCCAGCACCAAGGCTGGACCCGTCCAGCTATTTCCGCACATCTCTAAGCTGCAGTCTGCTGGTGGGAAGTTATCCGCCGATCGCGTGGGGAGGATCGCATGGGGAGGATTGCATGGGGCGAATCACGTGGGGAGGATCGTATGGGGTGAATCACGTGGGGAGGATCGCATGGGGCGAATCACGTGGGGAGGATCACATGGAGAGGATCGCGTGGGGAGGATCGCATGGGGCGAATCACGTGGGGAGGATCGTGTGGGGCGAATCACGTGGGGAGGATCGCATGGGGCGAATCACGTGGGGCGAATCACGTGCGGAGGATCGTATGGGGAGGATCGCGTGGGGAGGATTGCGTGGGGAGGATCGCATGGGCTGAATCACGTGGGGAGGATCGCATGGGGTGAATCACGTGGGGAGGATCGCATGGGGTGAATCGCGTGGGGAGGATCGCATGGGGTGAATCACGTGGGGAGGATCGCGTGGGGATGATCGCGTGGGGATGATCGAGTGGGGCGAATCACGTGGGGAGGATCATATGGGGTGAATCACGTGGGGAGGATCGTATGGGGAGGATCACGTGGGGAGGATTGCGTGGGGAGGATCACGTGGGGAGGATCTCGTGGGGAGGATCACGTGGGGAGGATCTCGTGGGGGGATCGCGAACCAAGGCGGCCCTTTGGGATTCTTACCGGCCTCCTTGCACTGTGTCACCTCCTGGTGGCCATCCAGCTGCAGGTCACTCAGCAGGTGTTCCAAGATCTTCTCGGGCGTCCCAGACACCATCACATACCTGTCGGACACAGGAGAGGAAGAGTCGGTGGAGTCTTCCTCAGCGGGGGACAGTGAGTGGCTGCTGCTCCACTCCTCCGCCTCCGTTTCATCTTCTCCTTCTTCATCGATGTAGCGGAAGTAGGGCACGTCGAAGGTGGGCACCGACACCCCCTCGGCGCTGCTACCACTGGCGCTGTCCTCTGAGCCTTCGTCATCCTCCTCTTCTTCGACCAGGGTTGCGGGCGGCAGCCTGTCCTCCAGCTGCAGGTCCAGGGATTGAAGCCTCTGGCTGCCCATCCTCTACTCAGGTGCGGCTGACGGCTGCCGCTGTCACTGTCGCATGCTTTCGAGAGAACACCCACCCCCCCACACACACCCCAAGCCTCCTGCCCCCAGGTCCGGTCCCCCCCGGTTCACTGCCTCTACTGCATTATGGAGGAAGAGGCTCTCCCTCTCTCTCCACCTGCCCCCCCAGCCTGTCCAAGGAAGCCTCTCTTCTCCCGGTCTTCCCCCCTCGCTCAGCCGGCATCCACAGGAGCCCCCCGCTCGAGCCGCAAAGCCGTCTGTGTACGGTGTGCTGCAGTAACCGGGTCTAGGCGAGCGTGTGTCTGCCGCTTAGTGCATGTCTCCCGGCGAGAGAGAGAGAGCGAGCGGGTGAGAGAGAGAGAGAGAGAGAGAGAGAAAGAGAGAGAGATGCTAACCTCTTGTCTACCTCTTCCTGACTCCCCCTCCCCAAGGAAGGTGGGGGCAGCTGTTTCGACAGCACTCGCTGGAGCAGCAGTACATCCTGGTGCCGTCCCGACTGTACCACACGGGCAGCCTTGTCACCGTGACCCTGGGTGGGAGGGTTGGGGACACACAAGTAGAAATCAGATAACAGGTAACTGCTCTCCGATCTCTGTTACGGCCGACTCTTTATTATCTCTAACTTTCATTGCCCAATTTGCGAACCGCCATTATGCATTTGGACAGATACAATTTGCTCCTTTCATCTTGACATCTTTCACTTGAAAAGCTGACCCGTGTGCCCTGCTTTCATGGGGCAAGGGGGTGGGGGGGCTGCCTTGGCTTGCTTGCTGAGACAGAGACAGATGGGGGCAGATAAGATAAGCCACATTCCTCCCCCCCCCCCCACCAGTCCCAGCCAACTTCTCCTGGCACAACTATGCCATCTCTTAACATCCACACCCGGCCCACGCCCCCCCCAATCCCCGGCTCCCCATCCCTCGCCCCGACCGCGGGCTGGAATTTTTGTCCCACGTCAGTCTCAAACTGATGGGACACGACACCAAACTGCAGACATAATGTCAATCCTGCACAGCAGCAGCCGTTTCACTAACCTGACAAGAAAGAGTGACCGTCTCCCTCCTCGCTGAACACATCTCTCGTTCTCCCCGATAAGGCAGAGTGCTTTCTAACACAAAGAGCCTTTTAAAAATCAGTATCGTTTCCTAAAGCCCAGCTCTTGGTATTATTTTGCAGTCCTAAAAACAAACATAGCTACTCTGTTATACTCCAACGCATGACCTCAATGAAAGATTAACTAGTGCTATCTACTGACTCACTCATTTTCAACCAGAATGAATATGCCAGCATTGTATGGGCACTGATTGAGTTTTGACACTGATGGACCTCAGACAGGCCATCCTGTGTAGTTTCACAGTTTCCATAAGAAACTCCCAGCCCTCGTGTTTCCTACTGAATTCTTCTAAGGGGAAGGATCCTGCCCCCCAAAGTCTCCGCCCCCAAGCCATCACCCTCCTATACACAGCCTGTCTCTGATCATCGAGTCCCGCCCCCCTGCGGTGCTTTCCTTCCCCGATCATTTACGGGAGAGGTGACCGAACCTGACGAACAGGCCGGGACACCAGGAGAGCCCCCTGCATCCGTCACGCGCGCCTCCTCGCCGCCGCCGGTTTCCGCTTCAGTGAGCGCACGATCAGGCGAGATGGCTCCAAGCGTCTCAGCGGCTCTCAAAATACGTCAGCCTTCTGACGAGCGTGTCCACAGCTCCCTGGTACAGATCTTCCGACCACATTAGCATCAGTAATTAATTCACGTGATTGCATAATATATACACAAACATCACCATGAATCAATGATGTACGGATATCCTGCGATTATATCCGGGGGCCAAACGCTTGGTCATGAAAACCTTAACAATGATGCAGACTGTCAGCTTTAGTCGAGAGGGAAGCCCTGCAACTCCCAGAACAGGGGACCAAAAGAAGGGAACTCCTGTTTGAACAGGCTGCAGGTTCCCAGGTTAATTCCCTGCATGTTGCTTCTGCCACAAAACATACAGGGGAGTATGAAGGTCAGACAGAAGGAGGCGGAGCAGGGTACAATTCTGCCTTCCAGAAATCTGAATGAAGGCTTTCAAGACAGACTCCATGTTAGGGTTCCATCTCTGCAAAGGAAGATCAGTGGTCACAAAAGCTAAAATATATGTAAACATCTTTTGGCATCAGTGCTGTTTATCTGTCCTCGATATCCATCCTCACAAGCCAGCGCGTGTGTTTGTGTTCAATGCAGTTCAGCATTTTAATAATTACATTTCTTGGAGCTCTTGACTGAATGAATAGTTTAAAATCAAGTTAAAAAATTTTCCAATGCTTAAACTAAAATATTGGTAATAACTGCACGTACCATTGGTTTTGTCCATAACTATAAGGGAAACAGTGTTCATTGATTATATTAATCAATGCTGACTTATTCATAGCTCATGGAAAAACTACTGATTAATCCAAATACAATTACAAAATGTTATTTTATTTCATGTCATTTCATTAGCATGTAAAACATGTAAAAGTTGTGTGGTTAGTATATTTTTTTACATTAATGCAATTAAAATTGTAATAAATCTGTATCCCTTAGCATAATTTAAATTGGGCGATGCATTAAATAAATGCTTTAATGATGCCAAATTAATTAAGAGCCCAGCTGGACCATAAACCCTCATACCCACGAAACTGCGAGACACTGATTTCCATGCGGTACCCATCTGAAACAAAGCCTTTGCTTGTTTGGGTGTCTTTCCTGCTTAAAGGATAACAGATGTTATTACATTCCTTGCAATAAATGGTCCACTTTTCAGATGTTGTGCCGTCATGGTGTGTTTTTCAACAGAACAGCACCATGGGCAGGATGCCAGCCCATCACAAGGCACACACACACATATACACTACAGGCAATATAGTCGGGCCACCTCAGGACTACGGGGTGAAACCACAACCCAGACGGAACCACACAACGAACCAAACAGGCGAACCTGCAATCTCCCCACCCACAAAGCGGCGGGGGCCGAATTCCAAGGCACAAGGCACAACAATAAAGGTGCCTCACAGAAACAACGTCTGATCGCGGTACATTCTGTGCTGCAACTGCACCAACTCCTTTCAGGCAACAAGATTCTTTTGATGTGTTTGGGTGAAACAGGGAAATTGCTTAGAGTGCTTATAACTTACAGAGCTATCATTCTAGGGTTGATCGGCATGGGTGTAATTTCTACTTACTCTGAATATTTCGCCCCGCTGCTAATATCCTTTACTTGAAACACCATCACCCTGCCCCAAAGCAACCAGCCCACCACCAGTCGATCAGTTTTCAGCAAACATTTCAATTAATTCCCAAAACAAATAACAAATGACTTCTCAGAAGACTGATGGCAGAGGAAGGGCGTTTTTTCCCCGATGCATTTGTGTCATTATGCAAGGTTACTCTGGTAATGAGGGGGCCTGCTTGCCTTGGACCGCAGCTGCCGAATGATCTTAAGTGTAATGTTTTCGCAGTATTTTCGAGGTACAGAATATGGTAAAAGGATCCCTACGTCTCACTGAACCAGATTTGCGCTGCAATTTCAGGCTTGGATTACAGATGTTTCCATTCATTACTGATCCCAATACTGTTCATGCTTTTTAATTCCCATCGCAGAAGCACAAAAGGACCATTTCAGCAATACCCAGATATTCATTTTATGTGCAGGTATATAAAATGTGTTTTTCCTCACTAGGAGCCATAATGCTGCTTTTCAAGTTAAACATTTCGACATTCTTCCAGATAGTATGAAAAAACGTAGTGAAAAACAGCACCGCGGTTAATGGAAGAGGCTTCGATTGCAACGCAGTCCCAGACTGTCCGGCTTGTCAGCAGATCTCAGCAGCAGTTAATTATGTGGCTCTATTTGTCTTATCACATGGTACCTCACCTCTGTGCTATTAAATAGTTCAAATCACCCATCCCACCTTAATCATCCGGCTGGCTGTAAGAAGCTGGGACACACACTTCAGGAAAATGTGAGTGCGCTAGCAGGCATTGGCCAGCAGGGGCAGTGCCTGCCTGCACCCTTGGCTTTATGGTCTAAGTTAATTAGCATGCGCAGCTGTTGGGTTACTTAGTATGCAAAGGTGCAGGATACAAGCACTAAGCTGCTGTGCATGGGATGTTCTGCATTAGCCTAAAGCAAACCTCATATATCAATGAAGTCTGACTCTCTTTACAGGTAAATGAAGGACTATGGACACTGCAGACTGTCAGTCTCTGTCTGTGTTGCAGGAATCCTAGATGATATGATTTACTATTGGAGCTGAGGTTAAGGCCTTCGCCTTTGGTGCGCCAAGCAAAGGCTCCACACTCGCTATACACTGAAGGCTGTTTCAAACACAGGCCTGGCAAATTTACAGCAGGGCAAGAGTTATGTTATATTCCTTTTGACTGTAATATTTAATAATTAATTTTGTTGTAGCTGACAATATACCGTGACCTTAAATATGGTTCCAGAAAATGGATGGATGGGTGGGTCTATGTTGACAATATAATAATAGCAACATATTAAACCCAAGAATAAGTATGGTCACAGTCCTATCATAAGGATATCAGAAATGACATTTATTACTACAAAAGACAGGATATTGTGCATGATGTTATCAGTGATGCGATACTGAGGGCGTCTGTATGGGGGAGGAAACTGGGCAGGAATGGGTGTGACTGCAAGGTCACAAAAGCCCCAAATATTCAAATGAAGACTAGGTCATAGACTTGGCCAAATGAGACTCGTTAAAAAGTGAAAGCTGGCCGCTGCCGCTTGCGACGGGCCTTCCTGCCATTGTGGCCACTCAGCTGCGTGCATTCGGCCGGAAAGGCGACGGCCGCCCCGCCCCCCGGCACCGTCAATGGCCACTCAGCTGCGTGCATTCGGCCGGAAAAGCGACGGCCGCCCCGCCCCCCGGCACCGTCAACCAATTAGAAGCTTCTCAGACTGAGAGCCACTCAGCTGGGCTCCAAAACAGGCACAGACTGTCTGAACCGTAGGCTGCAAAGATCAGGGCGTCTGCACTGAATGCACAAGGATGCGGTTAGTGTGCGCGAAGCATCATGTCGACGCTATTAGTTTTAACAGAAAACAAGTTAAAAATGTAGAAAATGAAAAATAAACTCTTCTGGGAGATGCAGAAGAGAGGATCAAGTCTGAGAACTGGAATGAAACCGCGCTCTGCCCAGTATTCCAATGCAGTTACACGTAGCAGAATCGTAAGAATCCCAAGGATTTCACACACCCACCGAAAGGTTTATAATCTAAACAGATCTAAAATGAACTATAATAAAAATGACCAGACCTATTAAGAGAAACCCACCCTTTTCCCGAAATTTCCCAGCGCAGGCTCATGTGCATCAATCAGCTGTCACTGTTTTCGCTAAATTTCTCGGACATTCTCTAAAAGCTGTCTCTACATTCGCCTGCATCAACATGATTAACTGACACTTAAAATCCTACATTTAAGCTTGGCCACCCTCATTTCCATACGCCACAAACATGTGCTTGAGTTATATCTGATTGTCAGGAAATTGAAAAATATGCATTTCCCCGGGCAATCGCGACACAGCAACTAACGATGATTAATAGGTGTCTGAAATCTGCATTATACTCCGGAAAGCGAACACAACCACAATTATAATCCATTCTAATATAATATACCCCCGAGCTAAGTCAGCTTAAACTGTCGAATCTAATTAACGAGGACTCTAAGACATAAAACAGGCTGATGGCTGAACCCAGTGAAGCCGGCAGGATCTTCATGGACCCCCATCACCCTGGATGCTAAAGAGCCAATGATGGCCCTGCAGCTGGGGGGAAGGAGAAAATAAATCACAAAGCCATTTACCTCTGAACGCTGATCCGGCACCTTCGGACTCCGCGGGAAAGGGCCCCCGTCCTTCGCCAACCTCCGGGCCACTTCCAGCCGGGACGCGTCCTCCGTGTCCCTCAGAGCGCACACGCCCCCCTGCGGCAGGGCAGGGGTCAGAGAGAACACAAACTTCAATCCACAGTCCCAGGCCATGCCAGTAAACCCAGGCAGTCAGGCAAGATGGGAGGGGAGGTAGCTGGTCAACTCTGATCCTGACGCCGTCCTCCTCTGCGGAGAGTGGTGGGTGCGTGTGGCGTGCAGTGCTGCACCTCAGCTACCCCTCTCTCCTCCTCACTCCCCACGCATGCTGCCCTCCCCGGGCGTGAAGACCGCCGGCTGGCACTGAGCGGAGGAGCTGGTCGAAGGTCTGTCTGCGTTTCTGTGAGCTAGCACGAGGCTACTCGGCACTCCCCAAGCTGTGCGAGGTGTCGGGGGGGGTTTCAGGGACAGTGGGGAAGTGAAGGTGGTCTGGGGGGGGGCGGCAGGAAACATCTGACTACCGTTCAGGCCTTGTCAACGGAGTCTCACGACCTCCAGGGATCAGGGTCTGCCAGATTGAGGATCCAGTAGCGAGGAGGGGGGCAGTGATCAGGGTGCATTCTGGGAGTCTGGGAGCCTGATTATGTACTCTTATCAGGGGTCATTTACAGAATGGTGGGAAAAGGAAAGAGATAAGCTACAGCAGTTTGGAGGGGGGGCAGAGGCTGCCTGGTTTGGGGCTGTGTGTTTGGGCGGCACATCCCCATTCAGCCGTGCCACACAAACAATGCTCCTGAGTTCACATTTATAGCTGTACTGGCCCGAAGGTCAGGCTGGCAACGTCTAACTTCCTGCAGAAAGTGGTCTTTTACAAAGTGAATTCCAAGCTTTCTAAGCAGCTAAACCTCCAGACAATTTTGGTACACGAGAATTTATATCACACACAAGCAGAACGGGGTACGAGCCCTGGGGGTTCCCGACACACACGCGGACACACACGCGGACACACACGCGGACACACACGCGGACACACACGCCTAAAGATCACGCCACACTCGTCTCCCCATTTGTACTGCGAGCAAAGTCGAAGAGGATTTTTCGCATGGCGGCTCAGCAGAACATAATATGACATTCCAGTGTGGTGACACTCATGTTAATACAGTCCGTGTGACAGTGACAGGCCCACGTCCCCATGGAACACACAGAACCAGAGAAAGGCTTTTTCTATTACTTTCAGTGAACTAAAAAAAAGATGAAGTGAATGACAAGTTCAGTTATTTCAGGTCAACGACTCAGTAGAAGCTGGCATATTTATGACACTGATGTGTGACCTCCAGCGACCTCACAAGTCCTTCCAGGCGCTTAAGAAAATGCCAGAGGGGCTTCTGCTTACTTACGACTCTGACTGAAAACATGGAAAAACCTCCCATGATTCTGGGGGAGGCCACATGCAGGAAGTGTGAATGCGTTAATTCAGCGTGACCCCTCCCTTACCGTGCTCTCCGGGGGGCCCTCCGTCGCGCTCGCCGCCTTCTCGGCTGGCCCCGAGCCCCCCTCTCCTGCCCCTGCAGTCAGACAGAGGAAGGGGGGGACTTATGGTTATGTGATGGGAGCTGTCCCCCCTCCCCCCCCCACCAGCAGTGAGGCGAACAGGGAGCTGTTGTTTTAACACAGGATGAGCAGTAAAATATCAAAGGTATGCTCGCATGGTCTGGGTATGTTAGACTCCCAAACTAATACAGAGTAGTACCTGGATTCCATACTGACATGACATGTTCACCTATGCACACACACTCAGCTGCTGGATTAACGCACAGGCTTCATGACACGTACAATATACAGTGTAAACAACCAAACCGCACATGTCTAAGCACATGCCCTGAATTCAGAGGCCTCAGTGGAGGTGACTGTGGGCAAGTCCAAAGTTAGCAAGCAGGGCCCGGAATATTCTACCTGCAGCAACCTGGCCTGTCGCACGGCCGAGATACGCGCCTGGGTTTGCGACGAACGGGTCGTACGGTTGACCCCCTACGGCAGGCCGAGATGTCGCCCTCACGTCGGCCAGCTTGCCGGCTGACACAGAGGCAAACGATCCTAATGGCGGGATTGGCATCGGCCCCCCCAGGATGCGGATCGGCACCTTAATCACCAGCGGTGTTTAATTGCTCAGCAATGTGGTCGCCTGCCTGCCCACGAGCTGCATGCTCCGCGAGACGAATCAGGCGGAAAAGAACAGATTAACAAGACAGGGAGCTGCAATTAAGCGGAAATGTAAATAAAATAAGAATCATCCGCGGTCCCGTGTCGGCAACATCCCCGGCCAGCCGGTAAGCTCATCAGCACCATTGAATGATTGGTGCTTTGGGAATCATGGGACATTTACATAAGTAAGGGAGCGAGACAAAGGGAGCAGGACCTCAAATGCCTCATCTGCATACATGTCATGTCACATGATTAAATGCTTATAAATATTCAAATGAGCCACATGAAAACCACGGAGGAGTCATACGATACACACTGTTCTGGGGGAGGAGTCAGTGATGGATGAAACACTCACTCGTCCTTTGTGCTTTCTTTGCGAGGGCGAGGACCAGTTCATTCTGTACCTGCGGGAGATATAAGTAAGTCTGAGATTAGGTTTAGGGTTAAGAAGTCTGAGATTATGGTTAAGAAGTCTGAGATTAGGTTTAGGGTTAGGAAGTCTGAAATTAGGGTTAGGGTTAGAAGTCTCAGATTAGGGTTAGGGTTAGGAAGTCTGAGATTAGGGTTAGGGTTAGGAAGTCTGAGATTAAGGTAAGGGTTAGGACATCTAAAATTATGGTTAAGGTTAGGAAGTCTGAGATTAGGGTTAGGAAGTCTGAGATTAGGGTTACGGTTAGGAAGTCTGAGATTAGGTTTATGGTTAGGAAGTCTGAGATTAGGTTTAAGGTTAGGAAGCCTGAGATCAGGTTTAGGGTTAGGAAGTCTGAGATTAGGTTTAGGGTTAGGAAGTCTGAGATCAGGGTTAGGGTTAGGAAGTCTGAGATTAGTTCTTCACATTCTCTGAAGTCTTTGAATTAAAACTTAAGTTAGTGTTTTATACTGTTTATTGTAATCATAAACAATTATATTATTATACTTTGACATTAGTTTCTACAAGGCTAACCTGATAAATGCCAACATCTGATGTCCTTCCCACCCCCAGACATGCGCCTTGTGGGACAAAGGGCCCTAGGTGGCATGGCGGATCTGGCCCCCTCCCTCTGAAGGGTTAGGGTTATAGATGCAGTGTCTTTACACACCATCTAAGCCACGGGGATATTTACAAGAGATACAAGAGGGATTGTCTGTGCAGACGAGCTGAGGACTTGTGGTAACCGGCTGGAAACATTGACATCAGGGATACAAATGGCTGTAATATTTCATACATCAACAGGAATAAACAGCCCGTTTGAGCTGGACCGTCACCAGGGGACTCGTAACGCCTGATATAAGGGTTTATAACTCGCTTGTCTAACAGAAGCCCTGTGTTGTGTTTATATGGTCAGTGTCCGGATGACAAATAGACTGAGGTAGGGAGGCCCTGAGGGCAAAGGATCTGCAGCTGGCTTTAGCTAGGAATACGAGACCCAGCCGTGGGGGTGGGCGGGCTTCTTACGGTGTAACCGGATCTGCGAGGTTATCAGTATGCGTCTGTGCAAATTCCACGCCTTTGTGTCACCTGCCTTGCCGTCCGCAATCTTTCTATAAGGACGTCAACGTAAATGTCCCTGCTGGTAATGCGACGATAAGATGTCCCCAGAAGCCGACCGCTCCAAAAGTATGCGCAGTAGCTCTGAAAAACACGTCGCTCTTAAAAATTCACCTCACGAGCCCAGTGTGAACAGCTGTGACTTTACAGCAAGAGGGAGCGTGCGATTAGCGCTGAGTCCGCAGAGTTCCCCACGAGTGCGGCGGTGATAAATCTGTGATTTACACAGCAATGCATGTGGTCTGCAGTGTCTCTACTGAGGGACACTGAGGCTGGATATAACCAACCATCTGGCCAAAGTAACCATAAACCGCATCCTACAACTACAGTAACCCAACTCAAAATCTACAAACTCCTAAAGACAGACAGGTCATCGACAAACAGAATGTCATTCAGGAGACAATTACATGGTTTGGACCTAAACTGGCATCATCTTTCCACAAGATATGGGTTTAATTCCCTCAGCCTAAAGGTGGATTTCATCTAGACCACTCCTTAGACCAACCCTGAAATGGTGAAAGAGATTAATCTGTTCAAGGCAAGGACAGTGGAAGATCTTAAGCGACCGTGGATAGGAGTGCAGGGTATAAACAAGGCGTATGTGCCGTGAGACAGCTTTATGCATAGGAGGCGAGTAGTAAGGGAACCCATCGCTGGCAAAGATGCACGCATCAGCACAAAGCTAATTAGACCGGAAATCTGCCCTGAGTGAAAACAGAAAGGGAAGCATTTAACAGCGACAGCATCCGTGCACACATGCAGGGAGGGAATCTGCAGCAATTAAAAGTCTGTCTCTTAAGCATGATGGCAGACAGCGTGCTGTATAGTCAGATAACGCTATAATGAAGCATGGAAAAGGCAACAGCTTGTTCTGCAGTTTTCCTTCATGGTGGATGTCAAATACATACATGCACACATCTGCGTGATATTCTTAGTAAGACACGTGTGACCTATGACCCAGAACTGCGTACTTAAACTCTTCAAGCATGTAATATCCAAAATGCCTAATGGAGGTTAGCTTTTCCATAATCAATGTCCCGTAGCGCCCCAGCGTGAAGGGTAACCCCACCTCAGTCAAACGGGTAGATCTCCAAATTTTAAACACGTCACAGGCTTCCCCTGTGCCCTGCC
>JAODUD010000134.1:19030240-19042411 GCA_026784285.1 Stomatorhinus walkeri
GAGAGCAGAGAGAGAGCAGAGAGAGAGCAGAGAGAGCAGAGAGAGCATAGAGCATAGAGAGAGCATAGAGAGCATAGAGAGAGCATAGAGAGAGCAGAGAGAGAGCAGAGAGAGAGCATAGAGAGAGCAGAGAGCATAGAGAGAGCATAGAGAGAGCAGAGAGCAGAGAGAGCAGAGAGAGAGCATAGAGCGCAGAGAGCATAGAGAGAGCAGAGAGAGCAGAGAGAGCATAGAGAGAGCATAGAGAGAGCAGAGAGCATAGAGCATAGAGAGAGCAGAGAGCATAGAGCATAGAGAGAGCATAGAGAGGCAGGTCATCCAGCATCCATCTGCTGCACAGGATCCATCCAGACCCTGGACGTCCTGCACTTCTGCTCGTACCTTCATAACGGAGTATGTGGAAGTTCCCCCCAATATTAAGAAACCCATTATTTTGCCACTTACACCACAGATTAATTTTAAAAAGTAGAAAGAATAAACCTTCAAGTCCCATTTCATAACCACCAGATATATATTTTAGACCAACAGTTAGCTGAAGATAAAGTAATAATAAGTTTGCACTTAAAATATTTGTTTTTAGATTTATGTATATTTCAGAAACATTAAAAAAGATCACACTTTGTTAAGGTCTGTATAATACACTGGCATCACCACAGGCTGCCTCTCTTCAGCTTGCCTGAAACTCATAGCAAACTCTGAGTCACTCTGCTCTGAATGAACTCTGTCACGCACAAATCAGGGTTTCCTCTGTAAGACTAAGGAAAGAGGAGAGGTGTGGGGTCATGTACTGGTGTTGAGCTATTTTCAAGGCAGGGGAAGAGAATGCAGCACTACTGGACACTTGAGGTGCAGCACTACTGAATGCATATAATGCAGCACTACTGAACGCTTGGGGCGCAGCACTACTGAACGCATGGAATGCAGCACTACTGAACACCTGAGGTGCAGCACTACTGAATGCATATAATGCAGCACTACTGAATGCCTGGGGTGTAGCACTACTGAACACATGGAATGTATTTCTACTGAACACCTGAGGTGCAGCACTACTGAATGCATATAATGCAGCACTACTGAACACTTGGGGCGCAGCACTACTGAACACATGGAATGCAGCACTACTGAACACCTGAGGTGCAGCACTACTGAATGCATATAATGCAGCACTACTGAACACCTGGGGTTCAGCACTACTGAATGCATAGAATGCAGTACCACTGCACTATTATTATAACTTATCTCTGTACATAGAAGCTTAGCCACACTTGCATTATAACTAAACATATAAAATATTCCTAGAAACAAAACATTTACGACATCAACAAAGGGACTGCTTAGCAAAACTGACCAAATCACAGTGAGCCGTTTATCTGCTCAGTCATACTGACACCTGATGGTTGACAACAGTACTGCAACTACATTAACTTTGGTGTGTTTGCATGGAAGGGGACAATCAGAAGATAAATACACACATATTCTCCTCGGTCAGTAGGGTGGACAAGTTCCCCCAACTAATTTATTCATATTTTTAAAAGCCAAATCCTGGAAAATACTGGGTTGGACAAACACCACTGTTTTGAGTATTGGGTGAGATGTGCCCCCCCTCTCCCCAATGAGTCCCCCATGCTAGTAACAATACATTTACAACATGGCAATATCCCATGCTATAGCCTAAACTTATAAAATAATACTTAAATGGTGACACAATTGTAAGAAACAGCAATTATGTAGCAGAACCAAGATAAGTTTGAGCTGCAACAAATGCTATTTAACACTGTATTTCGAGTAAAGCCAGTAGTTTTATGTGATATGTTAACTCTAGGTGATATTTTATGTGATACTTTAAGTTCTACGTGATCTAGCCCCCTAACCTACCTAATGTATATTTTTTACTCAGCAATCTGGGTTAGTTTTGTACTATATATAAAAGACTGTTGCACAGTATTGCAAATATAATACTAAATGAATTAGGACATTTATAAAAAAAAAAAAAGTATGACAAAAAGCAGATTTCTCATCAATTGTTAATTTCCTTTCAAGTTTTCTGAGTCTTACATTTCAACATAAAATCTGATCCAAATAAACAGCTTAGTGTATGCTGCTTAGTGTATGCTGCTTAGTAAATACTGCTTAGTGTATACTGCTTAGTATATACTGCTTAGTGTATGCTGCTTAGTATATACTACTTAGTGTATGCTGCTTAGTGTATGCTGCTTAGTGTATGCTGCTTAGTATATACTGCTTAGTGTATACTGCTTAGTGTATGCTGCTTAGTGTATGCTGCTTAGTGTATGCTGCTTAGTATATACTGCTTAGTGTATACTGCTTAGTATATACTGCTTAGTGTATGCTGCTTAGTGTATACTGCTTAGTGTATACTGCTTAGTGTATGCTGCTTAGTTTATGCTGCTTAGTGTATGCTGCTTAGTGTATGCTGCTTAGTGTATACTGCTTAGTGTATGCTGCTTAGTGTATACTGCTTAGTGTATAGTGCTAGAGACTGGCACTGTTTTTCATGGGTTTCCCGCAGACTAAGAACATGCAGTCAGGTTCATTGGTTTCCCGAAATTGACGACTCTCTCTCACTCACCTCCTGCCACCAGCCTTTACACCTAGCCATTCCTCAGCTCAGCCCAACAGAAATTCCAACCCACATCAGGGGGCTTACTGTCCCCGCTTACAGTTTTACCTCACACGAGTCACAGTGTACACTCCCCATCTGAGGGCAATGCAAGAGAGATAGTTCCTTAGTATTCAGATCTGCACACAGCTGCCGATATGTCGTTCTGCTGCACGCTACATTTAAATGTCAGCAGAGTTAGTATTAACCTGAGCATGCGTGCGACAAAACAAAGGCCTTCTATCTCATGCCAGTTGCAGGCTTCACCACTGGCTTTCTCCTTGCGTATGTAAATCATATTCAAACCAAAGCAAAGTTTCTGTGGGCTTCTAGTAATCAAAGGTTTGTAGGAAGACAACTCTAACCCATCACCTTGGCTCTCCGGTGCAGTGCCCACCCATTTTGATTGGATGAGGCATCATGCAAAGTAGAAGTCAGGGGCCGCTGCATGAGCACTCCAGTCCACACCGCCAGATTCTTTGGCAGGTGCGTCACGTAGGGTTACTTACTCAATGGTGCCCCCAGTCTGCAGCTGGCTGCTGGGGACCAGCTGGAGCAGCAGTCTCACCCCGCTCAGCCACACGTTCTCATCCTGGAAGCCGCAGTCCTGGGCCTGACACTCCTCGAAGGAGAACTGGTAGTATGTGTGGGAGTCCTCGAACGTGACCCTGTGGTCCACTGAAAAGACAGGCATCTTCTGCGTGATTTCAGCAGGCCCATTTCAGCTCATTGGACATTTGATCTCAACTGTAGCATGAAAAAACCTGGAAAGTCTGATAGCTGGTCCCAAACTAAAAAAAAAAAAAAAAACAGGATCGATGGCCCAAAGGCTCAAAGTTGGCAGCGTCATCATCATAACTGGTTCTAGCCCAGATCCGGAGGAAGTGGGTCAGGCCACGCTGACAGCTTGGGGGTGAGGAAGCGCACATATCTTTGGCAGAATGTTCTAGCTCACACACAACGGAAGGCTAATACACAAGGGCCGACAGAACATCGGCCACGCTAATAAAAACCGAGCAATGAATAATCGCGATTTAGGCACAGAACAGCAGAGCCCCGGAAGGGAACTACGACCACAGGACTGTCCCAGAGGAAGCGGCCGTGCTTTTGTCATACTGAGAGACATCTGCTGCGGCACAGAAATGGGAAGCGAACACAGCAACCTGCTGCAGGCTGCGCCACAGAAATGGGAAGCAAACACAGCAACCTGCTGCAGGCTGCGCCACAGAGGCAGTGCTCTAACATGGCCGCCCACACCTGAGTGGAGCGGAACGGGAGTGAGGGGGCGAGCTGGAGCTCACCAGACAGCAGGACGCCCAACTCCATCACCACCTGCCACACGCACGCCGCCGCCGTCCGGCCCGGGACCAGCTCGCTCTGATCCATCAGCCACTGCACCAGCTCTACACCAACATAGCTCCTCCTGCAATAATTACGGGGGTAGGGTTAGTCATCGTTGGCTGACATCTACGGGTTAGAGGAGCCACCGACACCTATGGAGGCACCAAGTCGTCACAAGAGGGAAAAGCTGGGATTCATGTATGTTCTTGCCATTCTGGGAACTACTGAAGTTTTAGTTGCACCACACGTGTGTCTGGGAAAACCTGCGGTCTGCGGTCTCAGCCCGACACCATTCAGGGCCAATACGATTTGGGGGGGCTGGTGCCAACTCCCCCCCCCCTCGCCCAGCTAGCTCTGCCAGTGACGTCGATCTACTTAAACAGACGCACGAACACACTTGTCTAAAGCTGCTCGCCCAAAGTCACATGTTAAGTTAGACTCAGTGATTCAGAATGCAGCTTCACACTCATTAACATAAGCAAATACACAGTTTTTTTATATACAGATCCAGTCAAAAGTTTGGACATGCCAAACCGCATATAAACAGGTTTTGCAGAGTTCCAGTTTTAGGAGGTATTCATTGCACACATTTCACTGCCGTCTTCATACACAAATTGAGAAGAGACAGAATATACTTGGTGCCAGTCAAAAGTTTGGACGCGCCAAGTCACCCGTGAAGGAGAGCGATCACATGACCTGGCTACCTGACCCAGCATACATGTGGGAGCTCCACCAGAACGGCTGGAAAAGCCCCCCCTCATCAACAGGCATGTAGGAGACCGTAGGGGCAGCCAGTCCCTGGAGTAACTGGGTCAAGGGCCCAGTGGCATCACTCTGACCATGGGATATGAACCGGCAACCTTCTGAGTCTTAGCCCACAGATGGGCCTCCCTCAACAAATAATTGTTTTGTTTAATACCTTGTTGGTCAGTACATAATTCTATATAATAATAATAATTGATACTTTTTATGTCCCCGTGGGGAAATTGTCTTTTTTACGCCTCCCTCAAGGTGCTCTTCGTAGAGTAAGCTGTCCGCGAAGGGAAGACACCTGTTGGGGCGCCCAGGGAGCTGGGGGTTAAGGGCCTTGCTCAAGGACCCACAGAGGTGCTGAGGCTGGGTTTGAACTAGCGACCTTCTGATTACAGGCAGACAGACTTAATATATGTTATTTTATAATCTGAATGTCTATAATTAACCTAACATGTAGACAATTGTACAAATGAACCTTTCTACGGGTGGGTGTGTCCAAACTTTTGACTGCTACTGTGAAAACCCCATGTTTGGGCTTCATGAAACAGTGTAAATTTTTTCCTTCTACTGTTAAGTACTGTGTTTTACAATATGCTGAATATGCAATTTATTTAATATGGAAATCCAAACGCTCTTTACATAAAAGCAGCTCTGTTTCATGAATTAAAATGAGACCTAAGGAATTACAGCACTGACGTACATTACAGCTGCAAATGTATTCCTCAGTGACCGCTTTAAACCCAGAGAAAGGGGCGGCATCTCTGCAATGACCCCGGGCAGCCAAAACCATGATGGTGGGGCAGTGATGCAACCGGTGTTACCTCAGGATCCTGGCAAACTGGATTCGATCTTTGACAGGATAAGGGCCATGTGACAGGAAGGCGTTCCTCAAGGCACGGCCGGCGCAGGGCAAACTCTCCGAGCAGCCCTGCAGGGAACACGGCTCAAAGCGTCACCCCTCCCGCCCCCGCACTCACACTGCTTACACTGCACACAGCCTGGGTATTTACTATGGGCAAATACCATAACATTTAAATACAAGCAAAACACTTGAGTCAGATGAAGATTCACCTGTTAGTAAGGCCAGGCAGTCAGGCAGATAACTCCAAGTTGGAACAAACAAGTTCCATTCTGATATGTGCAGCATTTAATGTACCTGAAGGGTTATTACTGTTCAACAGGCTGTCTAAATTATTTAATGATATTACTATGTAAGTAAATACTTATGTATTATATTGCTGATGAGATATTCTGATGGCGATTTATATATGTGGATTAAAAAAACTGCTTCTAAATTATTTTAATTCATAAATTGAAGTACTTCCAAAAGGGGTAAAAGAGTTCGGAAACAAACACATACGCTGCTGATCACCATTTCAAACAATTCAAAGGGACCCAAACAAAAGGAGAACAGACTGGGGAACAGACTGGGCTTACCTTATGTTTACACAAGGCTGGGCTTGGATCCTCAGTGGTGTTTGGCTGAAGGTAAGAAAAGAATGAGTTAAACATGTGACACATTACCAATGAAACTGCATTTCTCTTTCCTAAACTGAGCTCTGATCCTCCCAATATAACAGGACGCCATGCTGCTTGGAGCAGATGTCTGGCCCAAGTGGTTTGCAGCATTGTGACAGAAGACTGGATTGGCGTTGATGTCACAATGACACCATGGACACAAACTTTACTTTTATAGCACAAATTTAAGTCATAACACCGCAGACCAGAAAACAGAAACCAACCCTAATTTTATTGCTATTGAAGTAAGTAAGACAACTAGGAGCCAGGAGTGAACTCCATATTCTTCAGCAAGATTGAGAAAAGCCGATTTTGATAATGAATCCTTGGCACGAAAGGGCTGTGAAGACGAATGGCCATAACATCGCTCCCATCTTAGGTCAAGCCAGTTTGAAGCTGCCAGGTCTTAAGTGAGGTCGAGTGCAACTGTCAGAGAGGATTTATTGTCTCAAAGTGTGCAGCGCCGGCCAGCATTTCACTCCTATCGCTTACCTGGCTCTTTGTGCACTATTTCTGCTAGTATGCAGCTTTAAAAAATACTGAGTTCCATCTAGATCACTAAAAAGTACACAATTCAGTATAATAACATGTATCTGAAAATATTTTAGAAATGATGGGGATGGATGTACGAGTTAAATAAATATGGGAGTTACTGAAATATTCTCCGCTCACCTGCCAGCTTTCAGGGTCAGACGGCACTGTCTATGACACGGGTTGCTGGCGACTCTGTGCTCATGACATGGTGGCATGCTGATGTGTGCCTCCATGTGACAATCGCTGGCACACTCAAAGTCATCTGAGGAGGTTTTTCCAAGTTAGCAGGTAACCAGAGTAAAAGGAAAATGCTTCCGCTTTCTGATGAGACAACCAGACGGGTCCAGGCAGCTCCGCAAGGTTACACTTCCCTCTCCCACTCGAAGTTCATGAAGTTCCTCAACAGACCTTTCTACTGAAAGTACTCGCCGCCTTTTGCGCATGTGAGCATGTAGGTCTCATCCCAATCTGAAATTCCCACCACGACAGGGGTGTGACACAAAACCAGGGATGGCTGACAGCAGAACTAGGCCACTCTGAACACGCTCATGCACACATCCATCCATCCATCCATCCATTATCTACACCGCTTTATCCATTGGGGTGGCAGGGAAGCTGGATGCACACACCCAAGTCTTCAAATTTATCTTACTGGTTACTGAATGGACATCATTATCCAATAGAATTCTAGATGTTGTACAGTACTCATTTACTCTAATCCATTTGTGCCCCAGGTTCAAATCCTCCCCCTGTGTAATGCAATAACGAGTCACTCAATGCTTGTTTCAAAAACATGAGCTGTAATTCAGAGTTATATTACAATTTTTCTTGAGTGCTTTGGCACATTTCATGAAACAAACCTAACACTCTCGAGACTATAAGACCATTTCACAGAACAACTAATGCACGTAGCATGACAGAAAGGTTAAACTGCAGACTTAACCCAAAATAATTAACTCATGTTTCAAAAGCAAATCATTCTACCAATGAACAAATCAGTGCCACCAAAATGAAAAGTGCAATAGTTTTAACCAAGACACTCAAAATGCTTTGATACATTGTCAGTCTGTCAGTGTAATTATTCTGCTGAGCTCCACGATTCCTGAATAACGGTTGTTTACCACTTTCTCGTTGTCACTGACTTTAACAAAGTGATTCTTATTTATGTCAAAGATACTAGTTTCAGCACTGCAAGGCTCTACGTTACAGTATGTAAAGAGAAAGCTCTCACAGGCATATGTAACATATGTAATATGCATATGTAACAAGACAAAATACAATAGCGAACAAAAAAGTCACATGGCACATAGCACAAGAACAGCGAAATGACAACAAGACGCAACGTGAAAAATACAACAATGCTGCATCACTGCCATTTATAGATTATATTTTTTAATCATTTTGAAAGTCTGGTGAACTCTCATATACATGTTTGGGAGCAAAATTACTGAAGTGGGAAAGCACATAATCTATTTCGATTAACAAGAATTTAAAAATTACGCCAAATTATGACATTTGTACAAGACAGTTACACACATGAACTAAAACATTTGGAAATTTGTGTGAAGCAATAAGAAATAATATTCTGCTGTGCTGAAATGACACTATGGTGTGGGGATTACATTAACTGTTCTGCGAATGTTAATTGTCATTTGAAAAATGTGCCAAAGCCATTGAGAAAAACTGTAAAATGCATCATTTGCAGTTTTTCTCGACTGTTTTGGAACATTTCTCAAATGTCAATGCAGTGATACAGCATTGTTGTATTTCTCGTTCCCACCAGGGTTGGGGCCATTCCAAAATGCATTCATCAATTCCAACCCAAATCCAGAAATGGAATTGAATCTGGAATTTAAATTTCCCTGAAATTTGAATTCAAATCCAGTTCTGTTCCCCATAGTTTTTTTTCCATTCCCAGCCTCAATTTCATTTGCTGATTTGGACTGGAATTGCTGAATGCATTCAAAAACGACCCCCATCCCACAATACATTTTGATGTTGCTATGTGGCTATTTTGTTTGCTATTGTAGTGTATTTAGATCTAAAAATGTTACATGTGCATGCAAGCGCTTTCTCTTGCCAGTGAACTTTAAATACTGTAATGTAGGGCTTTGCCATGGTGAAACTGATGGCGTCTTTGACAAGAATCAGTTAGTTAATGGTCAGTGATGGTGAGCGAGTGGAAAATGATTATCATGCAGAATTTTGGAGCTCAGCAGCACACTTACACTGACACACTTACACTGACAGACTTACACTGACACACTTACACTGACAGACATACACTGACAGACTTACACTGACACACTTACACTAACAGACTTACACTGACACACTTACACTGACACACTTACACTGACAGACTTACACTGACACACTTACACTGACAGACTTACACTGACACACTTACACTGACATTTTGACAATATATCTAAGCATTTTGACTCTCATGGTTAAAACGACACAGATTGTACTTTTGATTGTGGTACTGACTGCTTCATTGGTGGAATTACATGCTTTTGAGACATGAGTAAATTGTTTTGGGTGAGTTACAGGCTTTTGCAGTTAAACTACAGTGTTGCGCTATATGCATAAACTGCTTTGTGAAACGTTCTTATAGTCTAAGTATAAGTATGTCTCTTGAAATGTGCCAAAAAACTGCTAATGTTTTGGGTGAGTTACAGCATTATGCATTATTTCGCAGTTAAACCACAGTGTTGTGCTATATGCATGAACTACTTTGTGAAATGCTCTTATAGTCTGGAGAATATTCAATATGTTTCATGAAATGTACCAAAGCAATCAAGAAAAACTATAAGGGCTTCTGAACAGCGTCCTGGAGTCACTATTTGACCACTTGCCTTGTATAGAGCTAAATCATGCTGCATATTTTCAGCACAGGTGTAGCAGGGCAGTGTAGTGTACCCCAACAAGCTGACTCTGTGTCATACTGAACAGCCGTCAGCCAAAGGCTAAATCCCCCATAAATCCGGCCTCCTGAGCGTGCACGGACTCTGCACCTTGAACATGTGTATACTTGAACAACGCCTGGCTTCTAACTGATAATATTTCACTCTTGGTTGATGTTAGACCTGCTGTCAACGCGTTTTCATCCCCCCGAGAGGTAGAAGACAATTCACTTACAGTTTTAGGGCTGTAACGTTTTTGAAGAAACATCGTATGACACCGAGATGAATATTCTGCCCTGAAGTTTTGCAGCAAAAAAATAACTTCAAAATATTATTGTTTCTCTGCATCACTGCATGTGCAGTAGTATTTTCGTTTATAGTAGACTGATTTACTTAAGCAAAAAGAAACATGGTTTGACTGCCACAATGGTTTTTTCAAATATTTAAATGAATTATTCTAAAGGTGATTTGATGCCTCACATAATCCTGCATTATTAGTGGATAAAATGTTCTATCCACAGTTAATACATTTATACATTGCAAAGAAAGAATGTAAGAATGACGGAAGGCACCTCTAATAAAATGACCTGAAATTAAGCTGGCAGAATTTGCCAGTTTTTTAATAAGCTGTGACTTTAAATCAATTTGAATGCATCCCACTGAGTCGGAGATGTGGTACTGAGTGTCTTTTCATTACTTAAAAAAAAGAAAGAGCATTCATCCATCCATAAACACTTAGCCAGTGAAGGGCCGCAGTGAGGTTGGGGTCCATCGCCGGACCCAGGAAGCGCAGAATACAGGAAGCCGGTCCATCAGAAACACACACCAATGGGCACCTTAGAGAAACCAATTCACCTGAACCACTAGTCTTTCAGTTGAGGGACGATATTCCCAGAGGCAACTGATGGAAACACATGGAGGTCAACATGCAAATACCAAGCCTATAGTAATAGAGAAAAAGAGACAGACGGACAGACAGACAGACAGGCAGACAGACAGGCAGGAAGACAGACGGACACACAGACAGACAGACAGACAGGAAGACAGACAGGCAGGCAGACAGACAGGCAGGCAGACAGACAGACAGGCAGGCAGACAGACAGATAAACAGGCAGACGGACAGACAGACAGGCAGACAGACAGACAGGCAGGAAGACAGACGGACAGACAGACAGGCAGGCAGACAGACAGACAGGAAGACAGACAGACAGGCAGGCAGGCAGACAGGAAGACAGGCAGGCAGACAGACAGGCAGGCAGGAAGACAGACAGATAAACCGGCAGACGGACAGACAGACACAGGCAGGCAGACAGACAGGCAGACGGACAGACAGACAGGCAGACGTACAGGCAGACGTACAGACAGACAGGCAGGCAGGCAGGCAGACAGACATATTTTTGTATCGCTTTCTATGAATGCCATATGTCCATAAGAATATATGAATACATTCCTAACTCATCATACTGCATTCAGAAATATTTATTTTTTTAAAAGGCATAACACATTATAACCATGTGTATTATGGGAATGTATTCATCAATTCCAACTCTAATCAGGAAATGGAACCGAATTAGTGAAGGTCTCATGTATAACGCGATATAGATAATTTCATAATTATTCTTAATTCTTATACCGAAAATTATAGCGCATTATAGAGCTTATAAAGAATTATAATCAACGGCATGATACCTTATGACTGCAAGTAAAACATGATGTAATGCTTTAATACTTAAGCAGACCACTGTATTGTATTATGAAAGTATCTTTAATGTATTATAGATCACAGCTTTATTTCAAGTGTTACCAAGTCCTTTATATTTGTCCAGTGTCTATGTATTTATGCTGCGCGATTTCTGCATGAATATCTTCTTCTGATTAAACTCTTGTTTTCTTATGCTCTACTTAGAAGATGAAGGGTTGGTACCGCGCACTCACATGTCAGGGCAAAAAAGAGCGCTTCCCTTTGAAGAGCCAAAACATAAATCAGAGATCAAGGAGACCAAGTATGAATGGATGTGCCATCTCATTCAAAGTCGATTTCTCCAGGAGTTAACACACGATATATTTAACGAGGTCTGCTGTTTGCTGGGTGGGGCCCACTGCTTAAAGCAAACAAATAAGTAATCCCACACTAAACTTAATCATACGCTGTTCCTATATAACAATTAAATACAGCTTTCCCAACGCTGTCTTTCCTTTGACGTTCATATCGATAATTACAAACACGCGCATCCGGATTTAAAATAAGTTACCCACTCACTGAAATTACGTTTTGCAAACGTATGCGTTTAGATCTTGTCTTTTCGTAATAGTGCTTGCTGTAGGCTACTTTGTGGATTTGCTTAACCCGTTTATTGAGTTTGTAATGGACGTACTGTTATAAGAAAATGTTCAGATTTCTCCAGACATCAAATTGCTGTTTAATGTAAACCAACACACACACTAACATATATATATATATATATATATATATATATATATATATATAGCCACCAT
>JAODUD010000134.1:19065051-19075550 GCA_026784285.1 Stomatorhinus walkeri
TCTCGCTGGCAGCATAATGCACAAGCAGACCACCCTATACAGCGACAATGCGTACAAGCGGCAGCCTGAAGCCTCTCGCTGGCAGCATAATGCACAAGCAGACCACCCTATACAGCGACAATGCGTACAAGCGGCAGCCTGAAGCCTCTCACTGGCAGCACAAGGAACAAGGCAGGAATACACACTGGATGTCAGAAAAAAAGTACCAATTTGTACCTTTGAGGGTACAATTACTTGTCACTGGGGCAGAACCCTCAAGGGTCTGCCAACTATACTCTATATATCTGTAAGTAGATGTACCTTTTAAGGTACCGAAATGGACTCTGGGGAACCATTGGGGTTCATTATTGTTGCTTGTACCTTGGGGAACATGTACCAGGGCTGTACGCTTTTTTTCTGATAGTGCACTATGAGTAATTTATATCTCTGGACTATGGATCAGAACTGACATATCCAACAAGATATCCTGGTCAGGGTTGTAGGAATAATATTTACATTATATATGTATTATACAATACGTATACCAGAAATATAAGAAATATGTGATATGATGGTTGAGTCGGCGTACCCACGCCTCCGAGGTAGGGGGAGATAGAGTACCAGACCCCAATGCTCCCCGTGCGAAGCCGCTGTCCTATGGCCAGCTCCAGGTGGAGAAGGGGAAGTCCTTCGAAGACCAGCGCGATCAGGTAAGGGATCAGGAAGGCGCCTGCAAGGGGAGCGGCGTGTAACACATGGCTTTATTCGTCACGTTACTGAGATTGCAGATACATTCTCCTATCGTTTTAAACAAACGCTTCGCTGAGGGTGTTCATAAGGGTAAACCTCCGCAGAAACTTGCTCAAGCGTTTGTTTCTCCACTCCGCTCAGCTGTCTGTTATCTCAGTCCCGGTCACGCCTTTTAGATAAAAGCGAATTGTATGTTCGTGTCCTTTCAGTTGTCCGCGTTTTTCACGGTAGTAAGGAACAGATTATTCCTTCTGTTTTGATTGCGCGGAACATTTTAATAACGATTGTTTCTGCAGTTTGTGTGCGCAGAACAAGTACTTTGTGGCTTCGATTTACAATAACATCGCGCTTGATAGTTGATATGAGCCTACAGGTAACCATAGTTACAAAATAGGTACACGGGGGAAAAACTGAATTGCTGTTTGTTAAACTACCTAGCTAACATTAAGTAACGTACAAGTGGTCGTTTATGGCAAGCCGTTTTAATATTTAATAAAGTCACACTGAAATCCGCAACTACATTTTAGATATTCACAATAGCTAGCTTCTCTCCTAGTCAAAACTGTATTCTTGATAGTGAAAAAGAACATTTCAGATATCCACAATGGGATTATTCTTATCCACAATCGTCATTTCAGATATCCACATCGTCATATTCATTCTGGATATCTGCAATTGAATTCTTCCTAGGAAAAACTCATATTTCAGATATCTACAATCTAATTGTTACTAGTCATAATTTTAATTTCGGATATCCGAAAGGATACCACCATTTTAGATATCCATAATGAAATTTCGAATATCAGAAATTAAAATCATTTGTAACAAAATACTTTGAGAGATTGTATTTTATGTATTAAAATAAAATGTCATTTAACAACCTTCAGCACCAGGCTTACAGTATTTGAAATATATCCTGTCACCATGCATCTTTGGCAGTAATCTAATGAACGAAGCTGCTTTGGAGATCGGTGTATATTGCCTTAACGTAAAGTATGTAGTAAAATTGGCATATATTGTTGACAGAATGACAGCATAGAACAGGAAACACAGCGTTTAGCAAACTGCAGTGCCGAGCTCTACAACTTGAGAATTAACTTGCTAGTCTGCTAGAGTTAATTTAGTTCATTTAGAGTTAAATTAATTTCTACAGGCAGGCTCAAGCAGTGGCATCTAGTGGTTTCTCATATATGGAAGCCTTCATTCGCGATAAATCAGGCTATACGTCTACTTATAAATCCCCTAAGCACAAAATGAAATTTTCTAAACATAGGAGTTTTGATGGCCACTAAGCTTGTGTCAAACTGGTGAACTTGACGTTGCATATCATGCGTCACGCTGTTGGTCCCGTTTTTATGTTTTTGAGCGTATATATTAAAAAAATACATTTGAGTTTATCTTCGGCATCAAACTGTAAGACAAAGCGGGAAGTTTGCACATTATGACAATTAATTTAAGAAAGCGTGATATATTTATACAGTACCTCAATATATTTATACACTTACTCAATGTGTATAGGCCTACAGTACCTACATTTTTATTTACCTCACTTCAGTACGTGTTCCTAATGAAGTACTAGCGAACTACTATAATAATTAGTTCACTATTACCTATTGAAAATTTAAGCATAATTCCTTAATAGTGAATAGTACTAATTTAGGTGTTAATGAAGCACTACTCCATTGTTGCTGCTTACTTCCTGCATATTTACCTGATAACTGCAGAACAGCATTATAAAGTGCTCCCTTTAAATTCTCTGTCTTAACTTACCTGCATATTTACCTGTTAACTGCAGAACAGCATTATAAAGTGCTCCCTTTAAATTCTCTGTCTTAACTGACTCGTAACCGTAGTCCAAGCCCCCACTAAATAAATGAGCAACTCATTAGACCCTTGGAAACATGATATTCCCATGTAAGGTGTGCACCTGTGATTAAGGGCTTTAGTTATAAAATATGCTCCATGTATTTTCTTTAAATTTAATTAGTTTCAGTGCACGTGTTTGCTCTGTTGACCTGTACATCTGAATTCTTCAGGACTTCATCACCCTTGTCTGTTTTACACTTAGCCATGTGTATGTGGGTGGACACTTCAATCACTCACCTAAAAGGCCATAGGATTCGGCTCATTGATTCTCACCTCTGCCACCTGCAGCCATGAATATGCCATGCTCTGCTGCATGTGTGAATAGCATGCACGGGCGAGGCCATGCTCTGCTGCATGTGTGAATAGCATGCACAGGCGAGGCAATGCGCTGCTGCATGTGTGAATAGCATGCTCAGGCGACTGCATGCATCCGTCTAAGTGGTCCATGCATCATTTGCATTGCATTCTCCTGCTACTTTTGAATTTAAGTATCAGTCAAATTCATATGTCTGGGTTCAGTGATTTACTTTTAATGTATTTTGCAAAGTACTTTTTAATAATAACATATTGTTTACATATGCAATGAGGAAAGAAAGTAAAATTAACACAAGCTTCCAGATTTTGCCATCAGGGTTGAGTATCAGGGTTGTAAAACTGAGCTTCATTCAATTCTGACCCCCCATGGGATAGAAAGTATAGCAAGGAGCATGTGTATGGCGGGGCTTTAAGCCAAAACATACCACCAAACCAACAAGCAACCATTTGAATATTAGCCACATGAGCTTAGCATCTTCAGGTCTCTTTAGCAAGCAATTTTGGCAGAACCACTCGGAGATGTATCAGCCGTGGAGAGGTGCGTCGTCTGTGGCGCTGCTTAGCGGGAAATGTGACACGGGTGGGTGTACAAACTGCTTATAATACGTTAATACGGCACCCCTTCTAGCAAAACCTACCAGGCTGAACCCTAGATTGAAATTGGCAGCCCTAGCGGAGGGCCCAAGGTGGCATTTTGTCAGGGGGGCCAGAATGTCTAGCTACGTCCATGATTATATTGCTGTTGTAGGCCTATATGTTATGAGTTAGAGCGAAGTCAGATGTAACAGTAAAACCTGTATTTTCATTGATTTTTTAAATTGATTTTCTTTTAAAGCAGCTAATATTGTAGAAGGTGAGGCAGTGACGTCTAAATCTGCACATGATATGAGAAGAACATGCAATCCAGAATGTTCTGTTTGGTTTTGACAGCCCAGTAAGGGCTCGATTAAAAAGCAAGAATATATTTTATTATTGTCTGTTTGTTTATTTATTTATTTATTTTCCTTTTCCCAAGCATAATAAAAAAATGTAAATGTGGTGGTGTGCTTTAATAGTTTATGGCATGTTATTGCTCTTTTTCATATATATAGACTTGCTTTATTGATACCAAGGTACAATTTCACAATATTTTACCTGACAAATTGTTAATCTTTTGCTATAAAATCTTTTAAAATTTATATAAGTTCTTAGGGTATTTACATGAAACAATAATCAACTGGTCAAGCAATTTAATTGGTTTTTGTATTGACTATAGTAAGTTTTAGTAAATTAAGCAGTTTAGTTATGAGACACATTGAATTTTACTAGGATTTTTTCTTGCTTTCCCTCAAAATATAAATCCAGAACCCACATTTCAAAATCTGCTGAGATCTCTACTTGATGTTTTTATCTTTCTTTAAAAAAATGAGAGAATAACCTGCGCACAGCTTGGATGGGAGTGTGTGATTCTAGCAGCATTTGATTTGCTTTCTATGCAGAGTTACATCATGGGGAATATTCAGCCCACTCACCTCCTCCGTAGACTTGGCACAGGTAAGGAAACCTCCAGACGTTGCCCAGCCCCACAGCAAATCCGATACAAGTCAGCAGGTACTGCACCTTATTGTCCCACTTGGGCCGCTCTTCCACCGCCTTCACCTCTCCTCCCTTGCTCATGTCTGCATGGTCGCCTGACATTTCAGTGCACATGGAGATGGTGTTGAGATCTTCTTGCGGCCTCCTGTGTTTCAGCCTCTGAAGTGTTTCAGACCTTGGAATACCTCCTGAGTATTTCCCTGCGTCTGAGTGGGGGTGGAGTCTCAGATCTACATCTCAAGGTCTCTGCTGTTGAGTTCCCCTAGAGGAGGATCAAATATTTTAGCAAGAAGGAAATGAACGGAACCAATTATTCGTTTATTCAAACAGTCAGTATTGTTTCCTCAGCGAAGCTTAATGTATAAATACTTTGTGATTATTATGAAATAGCAAACCAGTATGATTCCATGAATGGCGATTAAAAAAAAACGTATAAGCTGTTTCATCAGTATGTTTTTGAATGTCATTTAACAAAACCTTCAACAAGTTTTTTAAAATATAATGTGGATACAGTTAGTATATACATTTTTAAATGTATATATTTACCGTATGGCTTATGATACTTTCACACATTTATTCACGTTAATTTTTTACTGGGAAAATTCAGATTTAGCATCTATGTCCAAGGGTGCAAGGGCCTTTCTTGGATGAAACTGTGCAACCTTCAGGTTTGGTCTAGCTTGAGTAAAACATCTGCTGTCATGTGATCGAGTCGCTTGAAATCGGTAGCGACCACGGTTAATGGACTGTGCTGCTCAATGAGGCGATGTCAAAAGGTAATAATGAAGGAGACCCTTTAATATGAGAAGTGTGAATGACCTAGAAACAAGCCACGTACTATTACCCACTTCTCTCTAAAAGTCACTGGCCATAGGGAACATTAAGTCCAGGCAAGCCCGTATCCGAAAGCTGTTTCTCTGTATTGCGCCCCTGATTCGTCGTATTGCGGATGTCCCGGGCTGGAAGCGCTCTCGTTATCTCCTGCTACTGTCTGTTGACGCAGCTGTAGGCGACAAGGTCCCCGCCCCGGACATCCCCGCGGCTTCGGAGTGCGGGGATTTGCTCCGCCGGAGGACTCCGCTAATCCTGAGCGACGATTTTGAGAAGGGTCGATGCTAGACGCCCTTCTTTCTGGAATGCAAGCTAACACTGAAGTACCGTCCGATGAAAGAGTATGCAATCTGGTAGAGTATTGAAAAGTGAAATCGTCATGCTGTTCGAAGATATCTGCCACGCACATAACAGAGAGCTCTTAGCAGACATTGGGTTGAAATTGATTTTTTATATATCCAGCTCAGATTAGAAAAGAGAAATGTGGACTGGCTTTAGGGTCGTGAGTATTTACATTTATATAAGATTTTATTTTATGTAACAGACCCTTTTGTCCAGAGCAACATACAAGTAAGGCGTCAAGGCGTCAAAACCCTGATATTGTAATTCAATAACCAGAAGAACAACATTAAAATCATTCATGGAATATGGAGTGGTGTATCTTACTGGATATAAGGGTAACAGGTTAAGGATTTTGGTACATGTATTAGAACACAAGTTAAATGTCATCATTTTGCCTGCATACCTTGTGTATGTACCATAAGTTAATCACATTCGTTTGTGGGCCAGTGTACCTGCTGTCGCTGTTCGACATTAAGCCAGTAAGAGTCTTTTGGTTCTCTGTCCTCAGCATCTGACTGGTAACCAGTCGTGATGACCGTTTATTTACTGAGGCTTACTCATTTCATTACTCTGAAAGCCAGCAGCTAACAGAGACAGTTAGCCATTTCAGTTACACCTGTCCATATATCACCGGGAGGCAATGATTAACCTCCGCCCGTGCATCGTACGTACAGAAAGCCTACAGTCTATCCCAGGAAACACAGCCGACAAGGCCCTGGATGGGAGGGAAAGCTGGTCTATTCAGACACGCCGGGACCCCTGCCTGCATGCGTTTGGCTGTGGGAGGAAGCCTGTGTCAGGTAGGTGTGAGCCGACTGCTATTGATTGAACCAACAATGATTAACAGTCAGATAATATTGTTGACGCGTTAAATGGCAAACATTTACTGCATGTCACTCATTGGACGTAGATGCTTTAATATTTTTTTCCATATACCAACTGTAACCAAAGTATAGGATTTTTAATAGTCAAGTTGTTTTGCAGTGTATTTATTTAATTGCAGTAATATACAGTTGTGATATTTAAACATTTTTCTCCCATCTGTCTGATATAATTTCGACCATATTGTTTGCTTCCACTGAGATGTTATACACTGGAAATCCCCAACACTGCATTTTAATACCTGTAGCACAAAGACCATTAATGCCCATTTTTATTGAATTTTGATGAAGTTGACATTCAGATCATTTTAAGCGCTTAAAAGCCTAACCCTAACCTAACCCTAACCTAACCCTACCCTAACCCTAACCTAACCCTACCATACCATGATCCAATGTGGCAGGTTTTAGGGCGATGGTCAGCCAGAATGTAGATCAGAACAAAATAACGGCAAGTTTCAAACACAAACCGGGTTCATTCGCAAACCTGGATGAGACTCCTTTGAGAAAAACATTAATAACCCAAAATACTAAAAAGGAACCAGAAATCAAATCTGAAGAATACGATCCAGGTTAAGGTGCTTCCCCTCCTATACATGTCACCTCTTAATCTATCCAGCTGACCCATTATATACCCCTAACAAGCCACAAGATGGTCCAGTCAAGGCCAATGGGTCTCATTAATACAGACGTCTGCAGGCAGCAGCCCGACCAAAACATTTACTCCCCCTCAATACACGCTCACAGGCAGAGGTGACAACACCCTGCCACCCAGCCGAATGACTTAAACTAACAAAAAGGTGTCCCCTAACATCACCGTATTGCTTAATAGCTCAGTGGGTCAGATACTCGCGCCTGTGTCTGGACCTGGGCCTGTGTCTGGACCTGCGCCTGTGTCGCACTAACAGCTGCAGAGACCCTGGACACCAGCTAAACCTGCTGCAAGCTTTCCTCCTTTGGACAAAAGCATCTGCTAAATATGTCAGTGTGACTGGTTGTAAATACTTTTTTTTTATTTTAAGTATATTGTCAATAGGTTGTTTTAGATTGTTAGCATTTTAGTGTGTGTGTGTGTGTGTCAGTGACATTTTTGTGTGTTTTATTGCTGACTTGCTTGCTTTGATTTGCTCCTCTGGGGACAAAGAATTGAATTGAATCGAATCTTACTCGACGTTCCCTGTTCACTGTCAGCCTAATCCCTATCCCCAAGGGGCCTGGTAGGAACAGCACTGCTGTACCCTTTCTGTTAAGGAATGAAAACAAACAGGTACCATTTTATGGGTGGGAGTCTCACCATTTCGGCTGTCTCCTGCTGTGGCTGTGGCTGTGTGGTGTACAAGACAGGAACAGAGACAACAACCATCACTGTAGGATTTGGGTGGTGGTTAATATCGCCATACGACATAAAGCTGCACCTGATTCCCAGAAAGCGTGTATAATACCAGCATCCTTATACACTGGCTTTTGTAAAGGCTACAATGGTCTGACGGATTAAACAAGAGCATCTGAAA
This sequence comes from Stomatorhinus walkeri, assembly GCA_026784285.1. Taxonomy (NCBI): domain Eukaryota; kingdom Metazoa; phylum Chordata; class Actinopteri; order Osteoglossiformes; family Mormyridae; genus Stomatorhinus; species Stomatorhinus walkeri. The sequence continues at coordinate 19,073,099 of JAODUD010000134.1, forward strand.
TTAACACCGGGAACTTTTTCAGTCTCAAATGGATTCCAGCTGGAAAATGAAACATTTTGGAAACACTTACTGATTATTCTACCACTTCTGTGCACCTCAATTTTTGCTTCCAATTCTCAATGTAAAAATGATAAGCTAAACTGTGTACGCAAGAAATGTGAGATAAGACTGCAGCGTACATAAAACTGCTGACGCGTGCAGAGTGGTGATATAGTGTGCACAAGTGCACGATCTGAGGACGTGAGCAGCAGAATGAGCTGTGGATTTCACACTGTTCTGCCAAATTATTCTCGCAAGATAATAGAAATGCAACAGCAAGGAGAAATGCGCTGACCCCCCCCCCAGGAAGCCAGCATGTACCCACACTCACGATGGAGATCAACATACACAATATATGAAAAGAGAAATAATTTTAAGGTCACGCAGGTAGGTGGAATCCCAGATATGTCAGCTTCTGTTCGACCATGAACTCTGATCTACAGCTGACACTCAGTAAGGACACTGCAAATGTATTTAACAAAAATCATTACTCATCATATGTTCACAAAAATTTGTATCACATTAGAAACAACTAGTGGTTTTAAGTAAACATTAATTTCAAGAAGTAATAGACAAAAATCCAAATTATAATTCTACACGAGCTATTCCACTTAAAAATGTTAATTGATAAGCGGTTGCATTGCGTGTCTTTAATCAGTAAAACCTCTGCAATTACATAAAACGCAACATTATCCCTTTTGGAGCCAGTGACTACAATTGCAACTGATAGCAAAATGACAGAACTGAATGAATCATTCTAAAAGAAAGAAACAATAAACAGAAAATGCCTGTGTGAAAGATATGTGCAGGTCAAATATTGCATGTCAATGGAATTTTGTTATGAAACCAAAAAATTTGCAACATTTTTACGGAATTAAGCAACCGTCCCAAGACTTTCTGTGAGCGTTGTCTATCACCCTACGGTGTCGCTCACCCTCCCCAGGGGGCGGGAAGGACAGTGAGCAGGGCAGAGGGCGGCCAGTGCGGTGTGAACTCCCTTTGCTGTGAGACGGCACCTCCACCCCCCCCCACCTCAAGGACAAATATGTAGCAGTTTGGAGTGTTACTAAGATTCAGCGCAAGTGCTATCTCCAAAAAGTGTATGTATCATAACAAATAATGATTGTCGATGACTTCAGTCCTGTTCACCATGTACTGTAACAGTACTGTTTTAGCAGGGTGAATGGTACTGTGTCCCAGTTATTTAATTCAGTCATAACCCATGTTAATGATTCTCAAATGGAAAACTTTTCTTCTGCTCATTTTGTGTTTTGTTAAGGACTGATTGATATTTGAGGAACACTGTGTGTTGTTTGGGGGCATAATTGTAAGACGTGCTGTCTCCTCCTCCTCTCAGAAGACCAGATGTCCTCTGTATTCTCAGTAGCCTGCATAATTTTATAGTATGTCCATCCATGCAAAGACCCATCATCCGTCTGCAGGAGTGCACACAAGGCAGTTCAGTTGAAATGTTACCTTGCTGACTTTTCCCCCAAAGGTCTTCTAGCAGTAACATGTGGTATTATAAACAGAGATCCCAGTGCTAGCTTCTAGAGAAACCTCCACAGAGTAAGTGGAGTACAAGGAAATGTTGGATGGATGTACAGGTTGAAGAGGAACATCTTCATGCTTGACTATTGTTTCATTTTTAAAGTGTCATTGTGGGTCTGGAAAATTGAGATGGTCATTGGGATGTCATCACACACTGTTTTATCGAAGACCAGACTGACGTCGACCTGTTTTGAGGTTAAGGTGATTCAGAGGGCTGAGGACGCGCGTGGTGGAGTTGCCATGGGAACGGTCCACTTGTGATTGTTTTCACACTTGGCGACGAATCCAGTCTTTCAGTTTGGCTCATGGTAAACAACACGCTGCTGATAACATGACGTATTTCTGTGAAACAAACAGACACATGGAAATTTTGCCATGGCGGTGCAGCTGTACAGCCCATGAGCATTTAATTGTGCTGGTCACCTGCAGACTGTCGAATTTCCTCCTCAAATAATGCTCATGGTCAGCCGTGGTGAGTATCTACTGAGAAGGGAAAAACTATCTGCCAACAGGGTGCTGGGCAGTCAGGGCTTGTCAATGAGGGATGTGAACGAAGGTTATGGCCGGTAAACCAACAGAACGGCTACTGTGGCACAGATGGCAGGTAATTTTGATGATGATTATGGCAGTGTGCCCCTGCCGGACATCCGGCGTGCCAGTCAGCGTGCCCCTGCCGGACATCCGGCGTGCCAGTCAGCGTGCCCCTGCGGGCCGGTTGGCGTGCCAGTCAGCGTGCCCCTGCCGGCCAATTGGCGTGCCAGTCAGCGTGCCCCTGCGGGCCGGTTGGCGTGCCAGTCAGCGTGCCCCTGCCGGACATCCGGCGTGCCAGTCAGCGTGCCCCTGCGGGCCGGTTGGCGTGCCA
>JAODUD010000134.1:19077818-19088233 GCA_026784285.1 Stomatorhinus walkeri
TGAAGAGCGGGGTGCACTCGATGGCCAATGAGCAGCCAGAGTCTGATGAAGAGCGGGCTGCACTCGATGGCCAGTGAATAGCCAGAGTCTGATGAAGAGCGGGGTGCACTCGATGGCCAGTGAATAGCCAGAGTCTGATGAAGAGCGGGGTGCACTCGATGGCCGGTGAATTCTTCCAGGCTGCTTGCAGGTCTCCCATGCTGCCTGTAGGTCTCCCATGCTGCCTGCAGGTCTCCCATGCTGCCTATAGGTCTTCTGGGCTGCCTGTAGGTCTTCCATGCTGCCTGTAGGTCTTCCATGCTGCCTGCAGGTCTTCCATGCTGCCTGTAGGTCTTCCATGCTGCCTGTAGGTCTTCCATGCTGCCTGCAGGTCTCCCATGCTGCCTGTAGGTCTCCCATGCTGCCTGCAGGTCTCCTATGCTGCCTATTGGTCTTCCATGCTGCCTGCAGGTCTCCCATGCTGCCTATAGGTCCTCCAGGCTGCCTGTAGTTCTCCCATGCTGCCTACAGGTCATCCAGGCTGGCGTGGGCTGCCAGAAGTACATCCAAGAATACTTTCTTCAGTTCTGCTAATAGGGCTGGTTCTACTGAAAATGCCAAAATATATATTTTTTACTTAAGAAAAAGGGTGGTCAGACGGTGGACCGTCAGGTGCACACACGGAAAAAACACACAACAATCGGACTGAGTGCACATAAGACACGGGCAAACATACACAATTACAATACATTAAGAACAGCGATTACACACAAGGGCTGTGTACACGGCCCGCGAGTATGCCAGGATGCCCTGATCTCACTGGCATTACAGTATTTTAGTTTGCAGCCATCTGGGAATCTTTATAATCCCATAGTGAGGAATCATGTAAATGCAGGTATTTCCAGACTTCCTCAGTCAAACTTTCTTTGAATGCGCCACCTACATTAGTTTTCTGTCTCACCAGAGAGGATACAAAAGGTGTTTATATACAATCGTTATGTAGCCTTCTCCATCTAGCCCCTAAATGCTTCCCCCTAGTGGTGTACAAATGGCATCGCAGTTGAAAGGGAGCCAAGCCAAAACCCTGAAGCACGTCAATGATCCTCAAGGAATTTTAAGAAATATGTTTTAATTGCCACGTGACTGACCACTCAAAACGATCAGTGATTTGGAGTCCAAATCGTTACTCCTGTAGAAAAAAAAATGTTACCCAGAAGGGCCATATACCAATAATACTGAATCCGTCCAGAAATAATGTTTCTCTTTTATAAACGGTTATGTGCTTTATAACTTTTCGTTTATAATAGTCTCCATTATAAATCTTAAAAGAATCCAGGATAAAACGCACATTTATTTAAAAATTGTATTTCAAGATACGATTTTGCTGAAGTCGAACACTGAAGGAGGGCCGCAGCGAAGAAAATTTAACAGGCAGTTAGAAGGCGATTTGTTTGGGATATTTCTTAATACATCCATCTTCCTGTACAGGGTCGCGGGGAACTAGGACCCCTGGCAAAAGGCACAGGGCAGGGATATTTGACAAGCTGTCAGTCCATCACAGGCACACATCACGCACACCCACACATCATATAATAAATGTGATTTTTCTACAACAGCAATACAAATGAAATTTATACAGAATTTCACAATATTGCAGCTGTGAGTTTGCCCTGCACCCTTGCATTGTATAGTTTCATAGTGTTGCCATTATTTCAGAACAACAAAAAGCGATTTTGAAGCACCCATCGATGTATATCAAAATACAATGAAAATACAAATATACCGATATTATTTAATGGGTTGACTTTTTACCAATTACAGTTGGCACATTGGCTGCAGTGCCGTATTTGGTTACAATATTGTCTTCGCTCATAATTAATATATTATTACTAAATCTGCATTTTATGAACGTGTTTTGATGTCACGTTAATTGCTAAATTTGGAGATTTGTGACTGACCAAGATTTCTGTTTAGCATTTTCGGGATTTTTGCTCCTCTATTATTTGTACTGTTTTCCCTCAGTATGTTTTATTTAACACTGCGTTGCGGTAATGTATATATCTTCTGCTTAATATGGATTCACTGTCTGCGTTGGCCCACTCCTTTAGACAAGCTGTGTTGCTAATGACAACCATCTTAGCAATAGCAACCCTGGGGTGTGCGTTTCGAGGGAGGTGCAACAAAGCTTCCATCACTTTCAAAGTTAGCTCTTGATACTTTGTATTCACTACGCGGTAATCCCTGTTGTGTGTACTTGTCGGGGTTACTTTGGAAACCGAGATTTTTTAAACAATAGGTTGTATTATCTCACAGTAGCCGCAATTTAGTCTTTGAGCTAAATCTTCGTCTAGGCGGCAATTTGTCATGTGACAAAATCTGATCAGTACGTTTGGTCGTTCTTTGCTTCGCAGCTGTTGCCGAATGAACGAGACGTTATTATTTAATAATATTCTTAATATGTTTTTATTAACGGAAATTTATTAACCGAAAAAAACTATTTATCTTCTTTGCATAAACTCCAAGGGTGAATAAAAGAAATTATGCGTATACCTCATTCGTTTTAAGACAAAAAATTTATTTAAATAAAACCTAGTAGTCATACATTGGATGTCCATTTTAATTATGCAATTAATTAAATATTTAAAATATTTCAGCGCTGGGGTTATAAAACGCCGTTCTTTTTCTTTTGAGTTATGCTTGAGATATCCGCTAGGTGTCGTAAGATCGCGTGGAATGGCATTACCGCTTCCTCGAGTTTTGCGGCTGGTGGGGTGGATAGGTGGGGGGGGTTGTACTTGGTCCCCCCTCGAGTTTTCTGCAGACGCCGAGCTTGGCAGTCAACTCCCGGCTGCAGTTGCAGCACCTTGTCTGCTCTGTAATGTCCTTGAACGCTACAGTTCTTCACGACTCAACAGCGCTGAGAGAGAGATATACACGAGCAGTAGGAATAAAATGGGACATTGAAAATTAACTGAAAGGACGAAGAAATCCCGGATCTCAAGATGCACTGTTATAATTAATCGTGGCTGTATTTCTTCTAGTCTACGCAACTTATCTATGAAGCAAACACTGCATTGGCTCGCGGGATAAGTATACTGAAGAGGAACTGCAGCAGCTTAACTTTGCAAGCTGTTGTTACATTATTATCAGACACGCAACCGGGCGCTCGCAAGCGAAGGGTCTATCTTTTTTTTTTTTTATCAAGCCGGCGTAAGGTTTTTTTTATGATTGCTCTTGCATGGCTACATCATGGCTACCTTTATATGCAGGGTTCAGTTTTTAGATGACACCGATCCATTCAACAGCACTAATTTTCCGGAACCAACAAGACCGCCGCTCTATACGTTCAGGGAGGATATTGCGCTAATAAATCAAATAGCCGGAGTCCACAGGATTCTTAAAGCCCCACACAAGGTACGACGCACGTTAATTACTGGTAAATTGGTTATTTAGCCTCATCGCATCATTTGTAATTTGGGATGTTATTGTGCAGAAGTATGTAAATACAGAGGGGCAATGAGAAGCTGAACAGATTTGAGTCTGCATGTTAAATTCAAGTTGTACGCGGAGTGATGCGGATCCTTCAAAGCTTCACCGATGAACATTTGTTGCCCCGACAAACTTTGATTGCTTTTCGACACACAGGGTCACACTCGAAAATCTGTTCTGTATGCGTGCGTGTAGATGAATGTTTCTTCCCAAATTTGCATGTTAGTTTCTTTTTTAATGTCACTTGACACGTTTGATCCGTTTGAACGGAGTGATTCATTTTCTTTTAAAGTAAGCAGTTGTTCTTTTTGTGTTTAAGTTTAATTTCTAATGGTTGGGTAACAAATTAGTCACCAGTTAGATCCAGTGAGCATCCATTATGTACCGATGGAGGGGTCTCAGTCGATCCGGCGCTGTCTACTTTTGGCTTCGCTTGTGGGAGCTGCTGCGAAGCAGAAGGCGGATCCGCGGCTCCCACAGTCCGGCAGGCAGGGACCCGGGACCCAGGGCGCTTCGGACAGCAATCTGAAAGTAATAGAAGCAGTTTGCACAGATCAGCGCAGTACGTGGCTGGCGTAAGTGAAGCTGCCAGTGAACATTACTTATTTGAAGCTGGGTCTTCGATAGATAATTTTATGATGAGTTTATGATGTGTTTATAGTTGCAGATTGAGGCAGCACCAATACGTGCATGTCAGTCAGCAGTCATATACTATGTCAATGTCTATTTTTTCTTTGAGTGACACGTTGAACTGAAGTAATGATGTCATTTAAAATTATGAAAAGATGATCCTCCGAATCTGAATGAAAATCAATGCATGTGTATCAAAAATTATACAAAAGGCGTTATATTAATTAATGCTACCTTAATTTTGCCGGTAATTTCGATAACATCCACTGTCAGTCTGTGACCGAAGCTAACTTCGGTGTCCTGCCCAGAGCCAAGCGAATCTCATTTGTCAGCGGCTTTAATTAAAGCGGGAAGTGCAGGATTATCCCTAAACGCGGATTATAATGCACCCGTTAGACTCCCTTGCATACGTATACACATCTGCTGTTTGTCTTCCCGCAATGAAACGCCGTAGCTGTATCGGAATTACCCTTGCATATGAGTATTCATCTGCTTCATATCATGATTAGATATTATAATTAGTGTTTTTTAGTTGGGATTTGAGTCTTCGGGGTCCCTGGGAGACCATTAGAGCCTAATTGTCGGAGAGAATGGGGCCCTCCAGTACCTCTTAATTACTTAATTGAAAGTTATTTGGATTGTAATTTAGTCAAATGTTGAGTCAGATGTAAAGACATTTGACGGGCGGGTAATTGATAAGCCCACGGGCCCCGTGGCCCTTGCCGCCACACGCTGCAGATTAGAGGCCCCTGTCAGAAGCAACAAAAACAAACAAGCACAATAGAAACCAAAGCAGCTTCCAATCGGCTCCATCAATGTTGTTTGGATCATCAGATGTTTCTGGATGAAGTTGAGAGCCGTTTCCTTATTTGCATTATTATGCATCAAAATGGCATTTAGCAACAGGCTGCAGTTATGATTAGTAAGCTGCTGAATGTCCGCTGGCGCTGTGCCAAAACATTCCCACGACTGTGACATCAGCCCCAAATGTAGATTCATCTGATGCAAGTGGATGGTGTTTGATTACAATATGCTATGGGGCATCTTGGCCTGAGAGGAATTAACTCGCATCCTAAAGCAAAAGGGATTTAATCCAGCAATTCTGTTAATTATTCACTGGCCAAGTATGGGGCAGTAAGTTCTTTTGATGCGACCAAGCTGTTTGTTATATTAGTCACTTATGACTGTCTTCACTGCTTCTCACTCTTGATTAGTGCCTCGTGTGCTTGCTGATGTTCTGTCTTTCTGATACACTTTTTGCTTTTAAGGAATCTGTTTAGTTACAGTGCTGCCTGCCTGAGCTCCGGTCCACTAAGCAGGCCTGGAGCTCACTGTAATGCTGCTACTGATCATCAATAAATGCTTAACGCTAAAAGCTTAAATCCCGAGGCAATCGTGGGCGGTCTGAGAGGGACGGTGACAACCGCTATAAGTCCTGTAAGTCCCACGCGTCACAGAGTTTGAGGTTCTGTTCACGCTGGGTTCTCTGCTGAAAGTCCCACGCGTCACAGAGTTTGAGGTTCTGTTCACGCTGGGTTCTCTGCTGAAAGTCCCACGCGTCACAGAGTTTGAGGTTCTGTTCACGCTGGGTTCTCTGCTGGAAGTCCCACGCGTCACAGAGTTTGAGGTTCTGTTCATGCTGGGTTCTCTGCTGAAAGTCCCACTCGTCACAGAGTTTGAGGTTCTGTTCATGCTGGGTTCTCTGCTGAAAGTCCCACTCGTCACAGAGTTTGAGCTTCTCTTCATGCTGGGTTCTCTGCTGAAAGTCCCACGCGTCACAGAGTTTGAGGTTCTCTTCATGCTGGGTTCTCTGCTGTGGCCTGTGGGAACTTTGGGAAAAATGTTGGAAACGGAAATTGTTTTGATTGGCTGAGGCTGACCGCGGGCTTTATCTGTGCCATGTGACCACCCTACCTTCCACCTGCCGGCTTTCATTAAACGGATTAAATCAAACTAGCTTTCTTACCAAACTGCTCTTGCCGTCCTGTTTTCCCCTCTGGAAAGGTTCATGAGCAATTGAGCACAGGGAGAAGGTGCAAAAGGTATTTTCCATAACATTCCTGCATGATCCTGTCAGATAATCAATCACTGTCTAAACCTGAACCTTTTTCAAAGGATCCATAAAAAGTTTGTTGGGCTATTAAGATGTTTGCTGTTTAGAGAGACATTAGTTTCTGTAGGACGGTCATAGCTCAAATGTCAGCAGTTGTGGAGATGCAGCTCTTCTCAGAAAGTGCGTCAAGCATTTATTTTGGGTGGCTGGAAAGTCATGCAGGTCCTAATTGAAAGTTAAATAGCATTTTTTTTCCATCTGTCTGATCGTAGGGTTTCCAAACCCCTCTCAGCACCCCTTAGCCTACAAGTCACGCAATCCTCAGGATACTGTGGACAACCACAAGGGTCTGGCTCTCGTTTACAGTCGGACCCGCTCCGGCGGAGAGGAGACGGGAGACGAGAGCGGACAGAAACAAACAGAGAGAGACGCACGCAGCCTTCACCGCGTGCTCGAGACCCACGCCCCGGACCGGTTGTAATTAGGCGGCGGTCTTAGGGAACCACAAAACGGACGCGAAGCGCCCGAGGAAAGCCTTCCGATGCCGTGACAGGGGATGCCGGTCGCCGGATGTCATCAATCTAAAATGGCTCCTGCTGACTTTAGCACCAGCGCAGACAAGGAATTGATCATGCAGCATTAGCGAATGGGTCCAGATATTCCTTTGTTCATCCTCTCTGTCCATTGTCATGTATCTTTTTCTAACTGACGTACCAAATGAACTGGACCGATTAGTGTTATGGTCACCAAGAGCCCTCAGCACCACACGCCATCCTGGTGGGACATGGAGAAACGTGCTGCTGGTGCCTAACCCTAACTCCCTCTCCTCCCCCCACCGAGCAAACTTCACTGCCTAATTTCACTTTGTCTCAGATGGTCTACAAGCTCTTTTCATCGGGGGCCTTGGCGGTCTGCTAAGTTGGCGCCTCCTCACTAGATGGTGCCCTAGGCGGCCGCCTTTGTCACCTAGTGGGTTGACTGGCGCTGCTTCTCGCGTCCATCTTCTCTCCTCAGCCCAAGTGAGCATGCAGCCTCTGTGACTAATGGATAACTCAGATAGACAGAAATAGCCTTTTGCTGAAACGTGAGGTATCCAGGCCGGGCTGTGGTGCTCTGCGACAGTCGCTCTGTATCTCTGCGTGCTCTCTTTTGCGGGTGCGAGTGCTGGGAATGGGCGAAGAGCTTTCCCTCTATCCTCTGTGCAAACTGTGAAGTAATGCTAGCAGATCACACCGCACCATGTTGACGCTGTAGTCTCCAGTGGTTGGTAACAGGGCTCATTTGTAAACAGGCCTGGTTTTCCAGTCTCGTATTTGTTTTGTAAATTAGCTCGGTTTTCTCCTAGGTGTACGTGTTTTGTAAACCGTGATGTTTTGATTTTTTTTTCTGTTTATTGGCCCATGAAACGTATTCACTGGCAGCTTGTGATTTGATGTGGTGCAGTAGAACCATGAAACTCCCACAATCCAAATTACAGCTCTGTCTGCTTTGGCCGCCGTGACCCGCACGCTCCTCATTGATGCTCCAGGCACTCTTTCTCTTTCCCTTCCCTTGGCTGCCTGTCACACTCCTGCTTTTTGGAAACTGTGTGTTTCCTTTCTTTTTTCGCATGCACATTACTTTAGAGAAATTACAGGGGCCTGTAATTAGGAGTTAGGCTAAATGCTGTAAAATATAGACCAGTTCCCCTCCGTGGTGGTGGACGGGGATTACGTCCACATTGTTCTGCTGAGCCGAGACTCCAGCACTCAGCCGGCTGCTTGGGTCTGGGTCCGGGACCTCTTAAGGCTGGGGAAAGGCCTCCTGGGTCGTTTTTTCTGTTAGGACCGGGGGGTGACACAGCTGTGGTCCCCTCCATGTGGCCAGTGACTCCCCAGTGGATACACTGTACTTTTGGCTGCAAAGACTCTTTCAGGATTTTTTCCACGGCTGAAATATACTGTGCCACCTCATGTTGTTCCTGGCCTTGATTGGGCCTCGTACCGCTTCACCAAACAGTCAGTCAGCTCCTACAATTCTGTACAAGCTGTGAACAAACTTGTGTCTCAGGAATAGGCTGGCTTTTATCTAGTCAGGCTTACTATGCCCTGGAAGCTGTCCCCGGTACTTGGGGTTGTAGGGTGGGCTGCCTCTTGTTTTATACGAGACCCGGATAATCTGTGGGACCGTCTACTCTGTGGTCAAAGGAAGGGGCCAAGTGCAGCTTTTTGGCCTTGTCCTCCAGGGCTGAAGCAAGGCCACCACCCCGAACCGTGGAGCGTCCGCTTGGCCTAACTGCTGTTTATGCAGGCCTCACAGCTGTGGTAACCCCGCTTGCACCCATAATCCCATGCTCTCACGTCATTGTCATCGGGATGGGAGTGCTGGATGGCCGCTGGCCCTTAGGGAAAGATCAGCGCTTTTGGTATCCTCGGTAATTACCAGTTAGCTCTCGGGTTCGGGTCCCTTTTCACGTTTCCGTTTCTGTTTCTGCCAAACGGCCCATGTTTATTTATTTATTTATTTATTTTGCCCTGACAGAAACCAAACCCAGGCTCCTTTTCTGTCCTCCTTAAAGGCCACGGCTGTGAATCTAAAAAGACACATAAACTTTATTTTTTTCATGTTTTCATCTTTCTTTTTATGGCGGGTCTCACAAAAACTTTGTCGAGACTGTCATCTGGTAGCCATGGCCGTGTGTCTGTGGAAGTCGTTAAAGGCGTCAGTCGTCAGCAAGGAAGCCCGTGGCAGTCATGCTTTTGCATGACAACTTCGTCATAAAATACTGGTCCTGGATATGGTGTGTGTGTGTGTGTGTGTGTGAAAGAGAGAGCTGAAAGAAGGAAAGGGGCATGGAAAGGCGGCGCTGGCTCTTCATGAGCTACAGCCTGTCGATTTCAGGCACCTTGCTGGACGCCCCATTACAGCCTCGACATGAAGCCGAAGGACCCCAGGGTAATGTCCCCCACATCATAGCTTCCCCTTCTGCCCCTTAATTAGAGTTTGACTTACCCAAATATACGCTTCATGGTCAAAAGACACGGGTCAGTGAGAGAAGGCGCGGTTCTGTAAACCTCCGACTGTGTCAGTCGGAACTGCCAGCTTATTGGATTGCAGGATAGCACAGTGATGATAGTGTGTTCGTGATAGTGCTGATGGTGTGACTGCAGTGGATAACCTGCTGCATGGGTGAGAGGGAGTAGCCCCCCCGTCTGTTTCCTGTGACCCCCCCGTTCTGCACCTTGCTGAGACATGCGAGCCCCTGGCCTTTAAATTTAGCCTGGCTATCTTTGGCCTTGCGTCTGGATTCTCCGTCAGTCGCTGATGGGTCTCGCGATCAGCCAAAGCCCCCTTTCTTAAATAAGACCGGGCGGGGCCAGGCGGGGGCCGGGGCCCGCGGATCCTGCTTTTCCCAAGGCTGGGCGCCCACTCCTTTGTGCTGCTGGAAGCCCTGCCCTGAGGCGTCTCAGGTTTCCCTGCAGAATCAGCTCATTCACCCACACCTGCCGGCCGCTCTGAATGGGGAGAGGATCTCACCGTCTTCGCTTCTCAGCGCCGCTGGACATCCTGTGCCAAGCCGCAGTTATTCAGTATCTGAACTTCCTGTGGAAATACAGACCTGTTTTTTTCCTTTATGCATCCATCCATCTGTACAAACATCCATCCATCCATCCATCCATCCGTCCATCCTTCTTTCAACTACTTATCCTGATCGGGTTCATGAAAAGGGGACGTAGAACCTGTATACATTTATTAATTGATTAAATATGAAATAACCAACATATTAAAAAGTAACTTAAATTATAAACAAATTAATTGAAAGTGCCAGCTAAACACAGCCCTCATCAGCAGAACATGACTCTTTATGGCTCCACTCCCTCCTCCAGTGGTGCGGGTTCGAATTCGAGCTGTAATGTAACCTGGGAGACTGGGGCAGAATAAGCTCAGCAATAGGGGTGTTGATGCGGAGGCAGGAATCGTGTTGTTTCATTTCCCAGAAAGAATAAGCAACGCAGGCCGTCTGACCAGTGTTATTCTGGCTTGCCACATGCTGCATCTAGGCATTCCGCCATTACGCAGTCCTGGGGCTCCACGGCAACTCCCAAAGACAAATGAAGTGGGTTTGGAGATCAAAGCACCTCATCCCATAATGACTTTACCGGTCAGCAGGGTCTATTTCCCTCCCCCTTTTCTGTAAGTTATAGTAAGGGGTGGGTCTTTATACGGGCTGTACGTGTCGGTGAGCGGAGCAGGTCTTTCTCTTCCAGAATGAGTTTAGCGTGCT
>JAODUD010000134.1:19136342-19146573 GCA_026784285.1 Stomatorhinus walkeri
TCTGTCTGCCAGCGTGACATTAGCGTCGGGTCCCATCCGAAGCCTCGGCAGGGCTGTGCAGGGAAAGTCAAGCCTTCAGTCCTCAGTGTGAGTGTTTTGGTAAGAGTGCTGTCCGATTATGAAGATAGAGGTGAATGTTATGAGAAGTCTATGCCTCGCAGACAGAAGCACGAAGGCTTCCACTGAACACACACACACACACAATACACACTCACTAAGATGCTGAGGATCTTACATATACCCTGGACAGGAGCAGTCGATTGTCATGGCACTCTAATGCTGGGGATCTTACATATACCCTGGACAGGAGCAGTCGATTGTCATGGCACTCTAATGCTGAGGGTCTTACATATACCCTGGACAGGAGCAGTCGATTGTCATGGCACTGTAATGCTGAGGGTCTTACATATACCCTGGACAGGAATAAAGCACATTCTGATTCTGATTCTGATTCTGATTCTGAACAGTCGATTGTCATGGCACTCTAATCCCTTCAGCCATGTGAAAAAGGCTTGTTTATTTACCTTACTTTACTCCCCGCTGCCCCCTGGGCACGTGGATTAGTGAATGACTTCTGTTGGTCACAAACCACGAGCGTTGGCAAAACAGTAACAAAGTTAGTGACGAGGAATTCTGATAACTGTGTTTCCTTAGCAGCACTGATGAGATCCTCCGCGCAGACCCATGTGCACACTGCCACACCTGCAGGTGCTGTGACTTCACTCATCAGCTTGTACACGCTGTGTCCTCCTCTCATGAAGGGCACGTTTTAGAGGAGCGCTCACCAGGGAGATGAGGACTTGCCGTTCAGTAATAGCACCATTGGAGCTCGTCTTCCTTCCTGCGTTCTTATCCTCTTAAATTTCGCAGCCTGAAGCCTTTATAGACCCTCCAGACTAGCAGCTGTCAGTGCATGTATATATAATTTATCCAGTGTAGTCATTTTGAGGTTTCGTGTATTTAACCGCCTGTCAGAGGATGCAGGGTGTCATGTTAACCCGTGCTGGCTTGATGCACAGGTCTGGTGAGCAGTACGTGGAGGACGTGACCCGTCTGTGGCCCTTGACCTCAGTAACCTCTGCCGCTGGGCCGGCTGCATCCTGTGTCCACGTGCCTGGTGTCTGTTGCCGCAGAGCGAGCTGGATGATCCCCACACGCTGAGGGGGGTTATTTATGAAAGCTACCTAAGTTGTGTAACGCTGGACATAGCAGGCAGTATTTGTACAGCCGGTAAGAGTAGTACATAGGGTGATGCCTCTTGTGCTGCAGAACTGGGCTCGGTCCCCTGGTCATGCTTGGCCTGTTCTGGGAGAATCAGTGACCCTCCAGTGCTCTGACCACATAGGTCTCCTTGTGAAGGAATTGAGTCCCACTTATCACCACCACACACTTCCCAGAATGCATTGCGAATATCTAAAACTCTGATTGGCCTAGCTGTTACAAAGAAAATCTGTATGTCTCTCTCTTTTAAGCTGGCCTTCACAAGCTGTATGTATGTATGTATGTGTATATATATATTGGGATACACACACACTCAAACATACAGCTTATACAATACACATGATGGCTTGCCATGTACTTCTCTACAAAAATATACTGTCTGTGAGAGCAGCTAACTTATTTAGTGAAGTGTCTTTCTTCATCTGTAGACATTGTGATGGATTTATTATATTATCCCTTTAATGCGATTTGCTGGTGTGGATACTGAGCAAAGGTTGTGGCACCTATTAAGACTGTCACGTGGTGCAGGTGATGGTGTGTGCGTGGTGTGTGTGTGGCGTGTGCGTGGTGTCTGCATGGCATGTGCGTGGCTTGTGCATGGTGTGTGCGTTGGCGACGTACCCATGTCTGTCCGTCCCTGTGCGTCCCGGTGCGTCTGCTGCATCAGCATTTTTCTCTCTCTCTTCTATTTTTTGGTTTCTTTTTTGTCTCTGTTGTGTTTCTGTTGTAGCTCTATTGTGGCTCTGGTGTGGCTCTGTTGTGGTTCTGTTGTGGCTCTGTTGTGGTTCTGTTATAGCTTTGTTGTGGTTCTGTTGTGTCTCTGTTGTGGTTCTGTTGTAGCTCTGTTGTGGTTCTGTTGTGGCTCTGTTGTGGTTCTGTTGTGTCTCTGTTGTAGCTCTGTTGTGTCTCTGTTGTGGTTCTGTTGTAGCGCTGTTGTGGCTCTGTTGTGGCCCTGTTGTGGCTCTGTTGTGGTTCTGTTATAGCTTTGTTGTGGTTCTGTTGTGTCTCTGTTGTAGCTCTGTTGTGTCTCTGTTGTGGTTCTGTTGTAGCTCTGTTGTGGCTCTGTTGTTGCCCTGTTGTGGCTCTGTTGTGGTTCTGTTATAGCTTTGTTGTGGTTCTGTTGTGTCTCTGTTGAGTCTCTGTTGTGGTTCTGTTGTAGCCCTGTTGTGGCTCTGTTGTGGTTCTGTTGTGGCTCTGTTGTGGTTCTGTTATAGCTTTGTTGTGGTTCTGTTGTGTCTCTGTTGTAGCTCTGGTGTGGCTCTGGTGTGGTCCTGCACAGGCTCGTAACAGTCATCTCAGAAAGGAGATCATCTTTAGATTAGCATTTTTTATGGTTCCTGGGAAGCATAAATCCATGGGACTGTATTTGCACGAGGACACAGTTGAAGGAAGGAGAGAAGTACTGGAGTTCATGTATCTTATATAGTGACTGCCATTATTTTCAGGATACATGGCTTCCTGAAAATTTACTATAATGCATTTTATGGCTATAATTTCAGGTGTGCAGGAGGGGTAATGGCTTGATAAGCTCTGTCTCTTTTTATGTTCCTATTAAATAAACATATATTAGGTTAGAGTGGCATGTTTTGGAGCACTGAAAATGCACATAAACCAATGTGAGCTGTTGCATTAAGTGGGCATCATCACAGTCACCTTATAGTTATATGTTTTTTAGTTGATTCATAAAAATGAAATTGTGACTTGACATTAGCTTGAGGACAGTGGTCCTCTCAGTTGTGTAAGGATATTGCCATTGTACAATGATGGCAAATTAGATCTGGCTGAGAGATGCACCAGCCAATAGGAGATCTAGCTGAGAGATGTGGCATGCACCAGCCAATAGGAGATCTAGCTGAGAGATGTGGCATGCGCCAGCCAAAAGGAGATCTAGCTGAGAGATGAAGCAGGTAGTGAAGCTGGCTGAGAGATGGACCATGGGTTAACTGAAGCTCGAATGCTCACTTTTAACAGGAGCTCGTAGGATTCCAGATAATAGATTTAACCACAGGATACTCCAAAGCCGGACAAAAGACTGACAGTGACCTGCAGGCAGCCTCAGGAATCCAGGAAGTTAGATTCTGGGGGAGTCTCTCAGTCTCAGTGCCTCTGTTGAAAGCCAAGTTAAATATATTCACTGCAGGTGACAGTGAAGCAGCAGGCAGATGGATTATACATAATCCACAGATACAGCTACCAGAAACACTACCAGGTGGCTCTTTATGACCTCGACATGCACACAAATTTCATTTGAGACTGTACTGTTTATTCTAACCCTAAGAATGGAATGCAAGTTTAGTAGCTCGGTTGCGGTCTCATCTGGGACTGACTTACATGGGTGTAATTATAGTCGCAACTCTGTCGTAAATCAAATTGCATAAATATTAGGATTATATATGTTGAGTGCTCGATTTCAAACTTACTACATTACATTGTTAGAAAACAAACTTTTCTTGATTGTTGTATAATGATATGGAAACCACAATCTTTTTTTTACTTTTCTTTAATATGGAACAGTTTGAGATAATGAGGACCAACAGCTTCTGATCTATATATTTTGCATAATTTAAGTAGGGCTGTCAAAAGATTATTATTATAATCAAGATTTTATAGTATGTATATTGAGTGTAGAAATTTATTCATTTCAAGTCTCAAAATAAAGACAAAAATAATGTTTCACTTCACTACGTCACCAGGACACTCTTTTTCTCAGTTTATCACGTTACTCTCAAAGCAGAAGGTGAATGTTTAGGAACAAAAAAAAACTAAATTTAAATTTAAAACCTATTGGCAAATTGCTCTGAAAACAGAAGTCATAGTAAGTGCACTTACTAACTGGGATTATTTTCATTTTAAGATATTTCAAAATTAAATAATTTAATAAGGAATGCTCGTGTTATTGTGCTGCATTATGACAAAACTGGCCAAATATTTTTAAACAATTGTCCAAAAGAAAAACATAACAGTTGACTGCTACAGTCCAATTCGCTGAAGCTGTAACAAATCAGATCGTACCTTTCCCCGTGACACACTAACTGAATGTTTTGATTTTAGCTTGAATTCTGGGACTGAATTTAGCTTTGAATTTTGGGCTCTGACATTGTTTATAACCAGGAAAAAAATACTGTAGGTTGCTATTAAAAATCTGTGCTCATTCTATTCTCCTATTTGTGTATCATAATCATTGCATGCAGTAAGTTGGTAACGCACTCAAAGAAATAATGCATTATGACTTTAGAATAAATGCTTAATTGTATTAAAATGAATGTGTAATTGCATTATCTTTGACCACCCTAACACATCACTAACATGATGAAATAACATCACAGGAGAGAAATGGGTGCTGCTCTCCTCCATCACAGGATGTGTCCAGCACCTTTGGCTCTGTTCACTGCTGTTTGAGATTGGCGGCAGCGTTGCATTAAGTTGTCAGTGAGCAGTATTTCTCAGATGTACAATGCTGGCTTTTATTTTTCTTAAACACAAGGCTGAATGTTGGAGCAGCTACTGAGATTCTAAAGGTCATCTTCGCCAAATTTGTGAATTTGAACACTGCGCTCCTTGTTGTTCCAAATCTGCCATCCAGGGCAGATCTGGCCGAAGGACTGGTGTTCAATCTAAAGACGGTCTAAAAGACACATGGTGCTTAAATACCACTTTGCCAAACTACCGCAAATAGTTTGTGGAAGGAGCTTGGAAGCAGAGAGGGAGAGGTCTGCTCTCCTGAGTGTTTACTATGACTGGTCAGTGTGAAGAACATCTTGACTGGGGTAATGTGAAGTCACTGGGAGCACAGCCTCAGTGCAGAGGGCTTCTATGTACCTTAGGGGCTCTATTTTGACAATAATTAGTCAAACAGTTATGGCCGTGACCAAATCCATTTTGCTACTTTGATGGTGAAAAAATGTTGTCCTGACTGTCTTAATTATTCAGAGGCATTTTTTGAGCAATCAGAATGGCATGTCACGTCACCTTTAAAAGGCAGATTGCCATTACAATGGCACAATTTCCCGGCAAACAAGATCGTTTTCGGCCAAGGAAACGAATGTGCCTATGTGCGAAGTGAGAATGCATGAGCACATAATCCATGGGAGCTGCACTATTTCCCTGAAGCCTTTCGAGGTGAAGCGGGAGTGGGATGAGGTAGCAGAGAGTGTGTCCTCATTTTCTGGTATCACCAGATAATCCACGGAGGGCCGAAAGCGGTATAATGATGTTAGGAGACTGAGTAACTAGCTGCTGAGCTAGAGCCTGAACTGAGAACAGGGACTTAATTATGCGTATGTTTTTTTTTGTTTTTAATTTTGGTTCTGCAGTTCGCATAATATAAATAATCGTGCAGTCTTTGTTCAAACAGATCACAATCTACAGTTTTTAAGGTGTTTTAAAATGTTCAAAAAAGGCAATAGGGCCGTTATTCTTCTGCATCTCAAAATGTTTCATTCCTTACCAGGCTGCAGACAATTTGGTGGTTCTTTCTGATGATTCAGGTATTTGGCTATACCTGTGAGTGTTTGTCATCAAAGCTTGGCACGATCAGCCATCAAATGAGGCAGCTTGCTAGATGAAAGTTCACCCTTTGGTGTGACCTGATCTGTCAAGCCCTCCCTCTGCTCGGACCGCCACCAGCGCCATGACCTATCAATTACAGTTGGCCGTTTGGCATTCGGGATCGACGTAGTTTTCTCTGTAACAACCAGAGAGCCACCAGGGGTCTACGTAGCCTGGCAGGGTTTCACTTCGGAACACAGGTTCCTCCTCTTGCCTGCGGTCTTGAATTTTTGCGGCTAAGCAGCTACCCCACTCAAGGAAGCCTTGCTAAGAGATTAACAGCTCATGCTTCCACCTGGAAAAATGTACGTTATATTTAGGCGACACGGTCAGTGAACATGTGAAGAGTGGGAGGAAGGGTCCAGGCTAGCTTCAGGGGAGGGTCTCATTCTTCATAAGCCACACGTCCTTCCGAAGAATGACCGACACTCAGTGTCTTTGGAAGTAACATTCCATCATGAAGGTGCTGTTTAACAAAGAGTAGTAGCAGTAATGCGTCCTTGGCAGCTAACATCTGCTGAAGCTTAATCTGCAGATGGGTCTTTAGGACGCAAGCAGTGGCAAAATCAGTGAAATGAAAAGGAGGAGTCCAAGGCAGTAGATTTGGGAATGGACAGTAAGGACACGTCCCTATTTATATCGTGGGAGTGCTGTATTTAGGGGGTGGCAGAGGGTTGAGTGCTGACTTGTTCCCTACCAATGTTGAAAACAAACCTATGCCTTTGGAGGCGTCTGTCAAAGCCGGTATCCTGGCCTCAGCTGCCGCTCCGCAGTGCTGCAGTGCTCGGCTTGGGGATGCAGGCAGAGGTCCTGGCAACTTATGTTCATGGTGAAGAAAAGGTAGAAAAAATACGCAGTAATGTTCCATCAGGAGCAGATTAGATTTGTCTGAGAGATGCTGTGCACCAGTCCCACATGTCCAATGCCAGCTGTCCGTGAATAGCACAGGATCAGTACCCAGTTTGTCTAACTCACTTCCACCAAGGGCCCAGTGAGGTCAGGTCGCAAGGAAATGCGAGACTATGTTGAGTCTTTAGCAGATGGGCGAGGTGAAGTTTAAAGTTCAGAGTTCAGTTTTGTTGAAGACAGGTGATCTGATTGGCAGCGTCCTTCCTGAGGGTTGCCCCATCTTCCTGCCTCCTGCCTCAGTAACGCTACCTGACGTCTAGTTCTTGGCCTCTCACATACTTTTCTTCAGACGGCTTCTGAAATTCATGCCCCATATTGCTCACTCCAGAAGCAGGTTTAGGCGAACCATTTCCTGGAGATAAACAGATGAACTGCACAGGAAAGGCAGACTTCTGACATGGAACTCTGTGATGTTAAATGGAGGCATGGGAGGGGGGTCTCACATTCTGTAAGGTAAGACCTACTAGAAGATTGAAATCAGGCTTCTTGGTGGAAGCGAGGCTAAATTGCCCATAGCAGAACCTTATTTTTCATTGTGTCCTGTGAGGGTGACATTTGTGACAGGGCCAAACCCAGAGGGTCTCCTGCTGTTCTATAGATGAATGTCATTCTAAGTAACTAACCTGTCCCCAGGCAAGTGGCCCCAACGCTCTGTCGGGCCTCAGCGACTCATGAGCTGTTAATTGGAGGGCCACACAGCTAGCCTGGTTGGGACCTGGCTCTCCCTGAGACGATTCGCTGTGGAATGCGGGGACATAAATCAGAGCAGCACTCACCAGCCAACGCCATGGGCTGTTTAGTAGGTTAAGTTAGCCAATCAGATAAAGAATGTTAAGGAGGAAATGGTAACCCCTCCTCCCTACAACAGGAAGTGCAGTAGAGCATAATTGGTTTGGGACTTTACATCATATACTTCTATAGCTACATAATTTTATATCGGCCCACTTATACCGTTTCCTTTCTTGTCTGCCTTCTGTCACCTGGGAAAACTTTATTTCATGCCGGGCACACTATATTTCTGTTAGGGTGATTCTGACATCATAAATCTTGAGATGGAGAGAAAGGCACATTGCTCGCAGAATGTTTGCATTCCCCTCTGTGCTGGGTTGGCAACACTAGCTATTAAATCACATATTGGGTAGATTTTCTACTAGGGATTGTGTTTTCATGCCTGACCAGTCTGACCCAGGTTTTTCCCCTGGTTAAAAGTGCACACGCCAGTAAAGTTAACGCAGGAAATCGTAACAGCCATATTTAACCAATATATCAGTCAGACTTATTTTGCATAGCACCTTTTCAAAGGCAAGGCTGTCACAAAGCGCTTTTCAGGGACTTACTGCAATGTATCCAGAGGGAATAACACAAGAAACGCCTGTACAATGAGAAATGAAAAGCTTTCCCTTACCCCTTCAAAGAGGGCAATTGAGTTCTCCAGTGCCTATAGCATTCAGTTCATACAGCTGCAGGAATGTGCAACTGTATCCATCCTATTTGTTTCTGGACGCGGACCTCACTCGAACTTTGTATCTACGTTGTTCCGTAGCATTTTTACCCATTGAACCCTCAAAATCTGCACCCTTGCTAGCAGCCTTTTGCTGCCAATTGTCTCTTGAGAATGAGGTTTCCGGCCGCTGCCTGAAGTTTATTGCTACCGACGCTGCTAAGCAGTGCAGCATGTGCCGTATGAGTGGCTCCTTCGTTTCATTTTCACTGGAAGTGGGTAAAGTCCACATGTGACAAATTTACAGTGGTGTTTGATCCCCTGGATGCTCCTTCTGCATTGTTTCCAAAGCAAGCATGTAAGAATGCTGACTCACTTCCCCATCTTGCTTAGTTTAAAAAAAAAATGCTTTGATCAGTGAATTATTGCATTAAGACAACGACGTGAAAGCATCTCTTTTATCTACATAAACCCAAAAGGTCTTTGCGTATTTATATATTAAACTCAAAACCACATCAGATTCCTCTTGTCTTTAGCCTCTCTTCCTTTGAACCACTCTAGATCTCAATCGCTCAGCCGCTGTTGCGGGCTGGATGCTTTCCTCTCAGGTGGAAATAATTACACAGGATCATTATTCAAGTCGAAGTTTTGGTGATGATAGCTGGCCAACCTCATTAGGCAAGACGTCAGCCTAACTCGACTTTTTTGCAGGATGCTGGACACATGTCGGTTTCCTCTGTGAGGGGACTAATTCAATATGTTTCCTCATGCTTGATTTAGATGGTCCAGTTGTGTTTTTGGCATTGCTGTTGAGTTTCCCAATTTAAATCATAAAGCATCTGTGATCTAGAAGTCAGCAACTCCAATCCTTACGAACTCCTTTGCATCACCTGCCCGAGTTTATCGTTAGGACCATGCATATGGCAACTATGTAAATCAGACCGGAGTAAACGGTAGGACATCAGTGATGTTTGTCACCAATGGTCACACCGGGCGGGGATGTGGAGGGCCACATCATTATTGACAAATTTTTTCCTGCTAAGGTCACAGAATGAGACCTTTATAGTAATATTTTTTTTCTAGCTGACAAAATAGATGAGCATAAGCTATAAATGAAATACAGTGAGTTCCGTATTTCTGAGGGTCCTTTGTGAGACTAAGCTGTATGCGTGTGTGGCGATGTGTGCAGCCACGGCTTCCCTGCAGCACTCGAGTGGCATTCTGCGTTGTCACAGGCCAGCAGTGGGTCGGAGAAGCTGTCAAGAGAGAGAAGCTGAGGACAATGGGTTCCCCGCAGCGGCGAGCACTCATGCCGTTTCCTAAAAACTATCAATAGTAAAACTTCAGAACAATTATAAGAACCAAGAACAAAAAAATCCAGTAATGTGCGATAGCGTAACCAATTTCGATCATCTGTGATGCATTTTCATAATTCTAACCAACAAATTTAACAACAAAGTGAAATCAAAGCATAGACCAAGCTGAATCAGCTCATCTCTGCTGCTGTTATGGAATTATGATGGTGGCTCATTAAAACTCCTTGACAGTAATCAATTAACTGGTCCCTAGAAACGAGAATGACACGATGTACTTAGAGTCATTACTATGTCTTTATGGGACTATATATTTGTGTAAAAAACATTCGTTGCACATAAGAAGGGGTTTATGGGATTCTGTTAGTCATAAAACAGATTACTGGGATCAACTCATGAGACTCTTTCAGCACAGAGCAGTAGGGCAGAGAGTCCTCATGCACCTACGTGTCCTCATGGGGGAGCTCTTGAAGATCTGCACCTTAATTTGAGATGGAAGCTGTATTTATACTTTTGAGCTTCACATCAGTGAAAGAAATGAGGGCCACATACAGATATCTGTAAACATTTAACATGTTCTGTGATTAAAATAGAACAGTGCACTCCAAGGTGTCTGTGAGTGATGATTTAAAGAGAGTAGTATCAGAGCAGGTATAAGCATTGTGAATGTAACACAGGCACCATGGCAACCATGTAGCAGGAGCAGGAAGTACAGACACTGAGGCCCTCTAGGTGAACTGCGGGCGTCCTGCTGGACGCTGTCCCAGTGACAGAGCCTGCTGCCTGTGCGGCCCTCTAG
>JAODUD010000134.1:19198241-19203241 GCA_026784285.1 Stomatorhinus walkeri
CTTGCTTCCTGGACACTTGCTTCCTGGACACTTGCTTCCTGGACGCTTGCTTGCTTGACACTTGCTTCCTGGATGCTTGCTTGCTGGACACTTGCTTCCTGGACACTTGCTTCCTGGACGCTTGCTTGCTTGACACTTGCTTCCTGGACGCTTGCTTCCTGGACACTTGCTTCCTGGACACTTGCTTCCTGGACGCTTGCTTCCTTGACACTTGCTTCCTTGACACTTGCTTCCTGGACGCTTGCTTCCTGGACACTTGCTTCCTGGACACTTGCTTCCTGGACACTTGCTTCTTGCTTCCTGGCGCTTGCTTCCTGGCGCTTGCTTCCTGGACACTTGCTTCCTGGCGCTTGCTTCCTGGACACTTGCTTCCTGGCGCTTGCTTCCTGGCGCTTGCTTCCTGGACGCTTGCTTCCTGGACACTTGCTTCCGGACACTTGCTTCCTGGCGCTTGCTTCTTGCTTCCTGGCGCTTGCTTCTTGCTTCCTGGCGCTTGCTTCCTGGCGCTTGCTTCCTGGACGCTTGCTTCCTGGGGTCCTCCGATTGCATCTTTATTGGACCTCTTCCTCCTGCCACCTCCTCACTACCCGCTGCACCAGCCTCTCTCCCCGGGCATCAGCAGAACCCTCCTGTGGCCTCCCCATGACCCCGTTGTCTGGCTCCTACTCTCGAGGCTCCTCCACATGCACCACCCCCTCCAACTCCCCCTCACCACCCCGAAGCACCTGTCCTACCTCCCGCACTCACCTTTCCGCCTCTTCCGCTGCGACTTCAGTGCGGTAGAGGTGTCCAATGGTTCCGACGAGCCTGAGACGGGCAGAGTGGGTGGGCCATACCGCAGGTAGTGGCCTGAATCCAGAGAACGAGCATAAGCCGCTTCCTCTGCATTTGGGGCAGTCAGAATAACGAGCTGTGAGCGCTGATCCAGGGCCACTGCCCCCTGTCGCTGAGCATCTATTCACGATGTGCAGATCTGCAAGTCGCTATTAGCACAGCTTGATGCTAACTGTAGCACCGCTACCTCCTTCCCCCGCCTAGGCGAGCTGCTTTGTTTAACATGCGCCTTTTGTATTTCTTAAGGAATGCTCTCGTCTTTCAGGAGCAGACAATTGGCTTTGCCAAGCTGGCTGCTGCCGGACAGCCTTCCATGCACATCTCACAACTTTTCTCATGCTAATCGCACATCTGCCTCATTGTTTCATGACAATATGCAACACAGTTTGCCACAACGCTTCTATTTTTACGAATACATGAGGCTCTCTCTGCTTGTTGAGGACAAAGACAGCGCAACTGCCAGCTCTTCCTGTTGGTCGATAAATGACCTGAATTCTGATTTCCTGATTTCTAAGACTCTAAGGAAGTACTCTGTGACCCATTTCCCACGCTGTCTCCATGGCTGTTATTTCACGCACACAAGTGCTCGGGTTATTTTTTTAATGTAACAGCCAACAAAAAGAATGTTTTTTGTTATTATGTTATTATATTCTTGAAACACTTATTCATGGTCCATTTAACTTTAACCATGCTCTAACGCCTTAATTTAAAACCTCATAGTTGCTCTGCTATTACCCACAGATCAGTTTATAGTGTGATGATTAAATTTAAAAGCGCCTCAATTTATTGTTTTTGACAAGGAGATATATGCGCTTCCAAGCCCTCCTCGCCCCTGCCTATGCTATGACCACTCCCTTCCTTACCTGTAATTTTCAACATAAATCTAACAGAATGTTGTTGTTTTTGTATAAAACAACCAAACCTTCAGTGTGGAGCCGGCGCAGTGTGGAGTTGACGCAGTGTGGAGTAGACGCAGTGTGGAGTACACGTAGTGTGGAGTAGACGCAGTGTGGAGTAGACACAGTGTGGAGTAGACGCAGTGTGGAGTACACGTAGTGTGGAGTAGACGCAGTGCGGAATAGACGCAGTGTGGAATAGACGCAGTGTAGAGTTGACGCAGTGTGGAGTAGACGCAGTGTGGAGTAGATGGGGCATGCTGCTGCAGGACAGTCTGCTCTTTTGCTGTTGTTTTTCTCTCTAGTTACAGCTGGTTTTAGTTTAGTATACCATCTGCTTGACCACTATGGTTAATTATGCAAATTCATAAATGATTATGATGTGGTACTCGTGCTGTATTAGCTTACATACATACATACATACATACAGGTACACATATATATTCGATTAATGAATGAAAGAAATTAATAGAATGTGAGCTTGTGAATGTAGACAATTGCTGTGCAGGGTGGACATTATTGTAAAAGTCTGAGTTTGTACTGGTAACTGCGTGGTGTGTAAATGTATGCAGACATAAGTAAGTAGTGTCCTATGAAGAAGAAAACACGCTGGGATAGGGAGTGAATGTTAGGTAGGAAACGGGTAAATGGGTAGTGTATGACTCAGCAGGTTAGGATCCTGTGCCTGTCATCAGAAGGTTGCTGGATTGAATCCCAGTGTCAGAGTAACTTCTCTGCTGGGTCCTTGAGCAAAGTTCTTAACCCCTAATTTCTCCAGAGACTGGACTGTCTGACCTGCTTACGAGGGTTACCTGCTTTGGATAAAAATGTCTTCTTTATAAATAAATAAAATGTAATTGTTGGGGACTGTTCAGTATTCTAGGAGAGAGAGGATGATTTGATAAGACAGTGGCTATAGCTTGGGTGAAGGAACTGTCCAGATGGTGTTTAGGATTTGTTGCTAGCACCCCAAGCCGTCATGTGAGGACTGGGAAGGGTCAGCACTGATCTCTTTGGCTCACGTTGTTGCTCTAGACTTGAGCAGGTCAGCAGCTGATGGAAGGTGGCAGCTAGCGACCTCTCCTGTGGACCGGCTTGCTTGCCGGAGTTCGCGCTGGGACAGGGTGAGATGCTATCCCGCACCATAGCAGAAGGTGATCTTCATGAGCTGTCAGAGAAAGTCCAAGTGGGCTTGTTCATTCTGCAGAGGTCGGCAGCCCAGACAGAAACAGGCTAAAATGGCTGAGCATTAAGTTTTCTTGTCTTCTGAAAGTCAGAAAGGAAACTGTACATTTTAATCCAGACACAAAAATCTATGGCAGATGAACTTGAATGAATCCCTTGAAATTACCTGCCCGTAATCCATGTTGCAACATACAGCAGTGCGAACCTTCTTTGACTGGTAACGATTCAATGTGAAAGGAAGTTTGGTCTTGGTCTCAGTTGCAGGGTGGGAAGGCACAGCGATGTCAGACACCTCAGAGATAACCCTGTCACAATGCCAATGGGCGTAGGAGGTGCCAGGTTTGCACACCTTATAATGGGCGTAGGAGGTGCCAGGTTTGCACACCTCATAATGGCCGTAGGAGGTGCCAGGTTTGCACAGCTCATAATGGGCGTAGGAGGTGCCAGGTTTGCACACCTCATAATGGGCGTAGGAGATGCCAGGTTTGCACACCTCATAATGGGTGCAGGAGGTGCCAGGTTTGCACACCTCATAATGGGCGTAGGAGGTGCCAGGATTACGCACTTCACAATGGGCGTAGGAGGTGCCAGGTTTGCACACCTTATAATGGGCGTAGGAGGTGCCAGGTTTGCACAGCTCAAAATGGGCATAGGAGGTGCCAGGTTTGCACACCTTAAAATGGGTGCAGGAGGTGCCAGGTTTGCACACCTTATAATGGGCATAGGAGGTGCTAGGTTTGCACACCTTAAAATGGGTGCAGGAGGTGCCAGGTTTCCACACCTTATAATGGGCGTAGGAGGTGCCAGGTTTGCACAGCTCATAATGGGCATAGGAGGTGCCAGGTTTGCACATCTCATAATGGGTGTAGGAGGTGCCAGGTTTGCACACCTTAAAATGGGTGCAGGAGGTGCCAGGTTTGCACACCTTATAATGGGCATAGGAGGTGCCAGGTTTGTACACCTCATAATGGGCGTAGGAGGTGCCAGGTTTGCACACCTTATAATGGGCGTAGGAGGTGCCATGTTTGCACACCTCATAATGGGCGTAGGAAGTGCCAGGTTTGCACACCTCATAATGGGCGTAGGAGGTGCCAGGTTTGCACACCTCATAATGGGTGCAGGAGGTGCCAGGTTTGCACACCTCATAATGGGCGTAGGAGGTGCCAGGATTACGCACTTCACAATGGGCGTAGGAGGTGCCAGGTTTGCACAGCTCATAATGGGTGTAGGAGGTGCCAGGTTTGCAAACCTCAGAATGGGCATAGGAGGTGCCAGATTTGCAAACCTTATATTGGGCATAGGAGGTGCCAGGTTTGCACACCTTATAATGGGCGTAGGAGGTGCCAGGTTTGCAAACCTCATAATGGGTGTAGGAGGTGCCAGGTTTGCACACCTTATAATGGGCGTAGGAGGTGCCAGGTTTGCAAACCTCAGAATGGGCGTAGGAGGTGCCAGATTTGCACACCTTATAATGGGCGTAGGAGGTGCAAGATTTGCACACCTTATAATGGGCGTAGGAGGTGCCATGTTTGCACAGCTTATAATAGGCGTAGGAGGTGCCAGGTTTGCACACCTTATAATAGGCATAGGAGGTGCCAGGTTTGCACAGCTCATAATGGGTGTAGGAGGTGCCGGGTTTGCACCCTAACCCTAACTCTCATATACTTGCTATCTGCTCCTCCTGTTTTCTTATATTCAGAAAATGTTACTTTCAAGGCTTTAAAATTTTTCAGTTTTTATCAACAATTATTATATATTTATTTATCTCTTACTTGAGGTGTTACTATTGTGTTCTGTGTTAATTTTTGTTTAATGGAAGGACTATCAAGGTAAGATTTTCATTGCTTGGTGGAACTGACTTGATTTGAATCTTGATTTGAAAATGTATGTTTAAGATGCAGATATAACTGCATCTTACCCCACTATATAACCCCAATTTGTCCCTTCCACATTCCTCCCCTTGCTGTCATAGGAACAGCTGCCAAGGGAGTCCGTACATGGGCCGATCCTACTCTAGCATTAGTGCTCCCTCTACACCCTCCAGTCGCTATGGAGCCACGGTGTCTCCTTCAGCAGAGTGCAGGT
>JAODUD010000134.1:19208241-19213247 GCA_026784285.1 Stomatorhinus walkeri
CCCCTAGTATTTAATTTGGCTTCAGTCACCCCCCCCCCCCCAAAAAAATAGACCTTTGCATTTAAATTAAGTTATGCAACTCCCTCACAATGTCAACATCTCACTATGCCATTATGCCCAATAGTTGTTATATCAGATTTCATCAGTCACTGTGACATTCTTTCAGACACCTACTCTCCTCTGCATTAGTTAAATATACTTTTGCTTTTTTTGCATGTGCTTGGTTGCTCGTCATAGAATAAATCTTGCTCATGTGAAATGCACACTTTACGCCAAGCCTGTCAGCTGGGCTTCCCAGATATGGTGTGACACTCAAGTCTCTGTGTCAGTACATCAGTACTTCCAGTTCAGCATATTTCATATTTTTGTCGTACTGTTTCCACTGAAGACATACCTCTTTAAGTAACGGGCCAATTACGGCAGTAAGATCCTTTTAGCTGGAGATGTGAAATCTGACATGCATGTTTCTTTAAATGGATTGTGTAAATCCACGTGATGTACTGAGATGCTCAAAATTTAGGTAGTTCACAAGGGTTGAGCTGTGCCTTATGAAACAGTCTTTCATCTGTCTTCATCTCTGGCACAGCAGTTAGTGAAAATGCTGAAAGCTTTGCCCGTTCTAAGACTCATCCTGTTTGTTCCCTTTGGATGCTAAATGTACCTTTGTAACTCGTACATTTGACCTTGGCTGGCAGAAGGTTCTTGAAAAGCACAAGAAACTCAAAGTAGCTTTTCTAGTCTAAGACAGAAATGAAAGTCTACAGTCGTGTCTTTAAGGGAGAGGGTTAGGGTTAGAGACAGCTTCACCGAGCATCCCACCAGTCACACGCGCTGGTTTGCTTTGTGAGTCCCGTTGGCAGGAAAGCGTCACACCACATTTCACGGCAGTGTTTGCCATTGTTATAAGAACATAAGAACATAAGAACTATACAAACGAGAGGAGGCCATTCGGCCTATCCATCCGCACAGCAGCACAGAACCAGAACCCCACACGAGACGTGAGCTTTACCCTTTTCCAGCATGACAGACAATCTGTAAGGAGTCATAATGACAGCATTGAGTAGTCTAAGGGAAAAACACACATAAATAGATAAACATGAGTGTTTGCTTTGGCTTGTTTGAGGGCAAAGCCTAGTAATTTGATGACAAAGTGGAAAATTTCAGGATCTGGATGTGCAACAGAAGGAAGCCACATCCATGATTCGTCCATGACTGCTGAGCTGCTCAGGCGGTGGTTGGTGTGCACTTTCCACCCAAATTCTGAGGCTTAATGCAGCCAGCATCCCTGAACTTCTCTGATCTTCTCCACTGAAGAAAAGTGGGAGAAGGACAGGGTGCTCCCCTGGACTGCAGAAACTGCAGCCCAGCAGTCGCTGATGAAATAAGTTCACAAGATGTGTGCATGTTTTCCCAGGGAGACAGTTCCGTTTAGCATTGCAGGACAAATTAATTATATGCGTAGCTTTCAGAAGAGTAGATCCATTGCTGCTATAAAGAATAATCATTAAAATGTCATCATAATAATCATCTGAATGATCAGTTGCTTGGAAATTGTACCAGAAGTGGTTATACTTTCGTTTATTCACAAAAAAATTATGATGTTTATTTTTTAGTCCGTGATGGACACCTTGCAATAAAGCAGGAGTCCAGAACTGGTGAGGAACCCGAGACGAGGGTGGCAGGATCTTCTTCGGAGTCGGTGGAGGAGGAGGTGTCGGACAAAAGGGATGTCGGGCGGAAGGTAGAGCAGAAAGCACAAGAGGGAAAGCCGTTGGTGAAGAAAGACGGGGAAGAAAGAGATGAGGAAGACGTGAGGTGCGAACGAGCGATGGTGCCGAGTGCAGAGGTAGGGGGGGGGCGAGAGCAGGGACCAGAGCGGGACGGTGAGGACGCCGCCCCTTTGAGCGAGAAGGAGAGGCAGAACGAGGAGCTCAATGAGAAGGACAACTGCTCCGCGTCCAGCATCTCCTCAGCCAGCAGCACTTTGGAGAGGGAGGAGCGGGAGGAGAAGCCCACCAGCGACACGGAAACAGGTGCGGGGGCTGCTCCATCCTGCGGGGTCACTGGTGTGGAGACTGATCTCTCGTTCATTGCAAATGAAGTCAGCATCACAGGCAGCCTTCAGCTGAGGGCCAGTTATGGCTTTTGTGATTTAATGAGGATTTAAATTATACTCATTCATAATTATAGTTTTATTTATGCATTTTTGTATTTCTATATTTATTTAATGCATATGAATTATTGATCAAAGTTAAATAATAATTTCCGTGATACAAACTTAATTTTCTGTGTTTCTTTGCAATTCCAGAGACGTGGTCACGGTGCACTAAGGATGCGGACGTGAATGAACAATGTAGTAAGATCCTCACCAGCAAACTCTTTATGTTGGACCTGCTTAATTCCCAAAACAAACCTGCTATGGAGAATGAGGAGAAGGACGGTGAAAAGGGCCGAGAGCGGAAGGCGTGTGAAGGCCAAGACCCGTCCGTGACCAGCCTGGCCAGCAGGATCTCTACACTGGAGGCCAACCGGCAAGCTTCAGAGGAGAACGTGAAGAAGATGGACGTCGAGCATCTGGACAACCAGGGCAGTGTCCGGGCTGTTGCTGAGAAGTTTGGCGATTTGGTGAAGGGGCTGGTGTCCCCGCCGGAACCTGAGGAACCGGAAAAGCAGCCGGCGCAGCCAGACCGGACTATGCACTCCGCTTCACCTCTTCCTGCTAAGAAGGAGTCCGATTACATCTGGGACCAGCTGATGGCAAGTCCACGAGAGCTCCGCATCAAAGACATGGACTTCACCGATTTGATGGAGGAGGACGACCTGGACGTCCTGGATGTGGGTAACATGGGATGTGGAGACCTGAGGGACATGGTACCACCCCCACCCCCTCCTCCCTGTCTCAACTCCTTGCCGCCCCCTCCTCCCTTGTTGGGGTGTCCTCCACCCCCCCCAAACCCGGGCATGATGCCTCCGCCCACACCCTTTTCTTCACCAGTGCCACCCCCACAGCTCCACCTCAGATCCCCACATCTGGGCCTGGGGGAGCCCCCCGCATTTGTGAGGAAAAAGAAGACGATCCGCTTATTCTGGAATGAGGTCCGACCTGTGGACTGGCAGCACCGTAACCACAAGCACCGCAAGGACTCACTGTGGTCCAGATTGGACCCTGTCAAGGTTGACACGTCCAAACTGGAGCATCTCTTTGAATCGAAGTCGAAGGAGCTGCCTGTCTCCAAGGTAAGGATTTACGGATTTAAATATCAGCCTGTTAGCATCACACCGATGCTCTATGAAATTTTGCAGCAGTGAAATCTGATCATAGGTGAATTTCCTTTTATTGATCTCTTTGGAAATGTTTGCATTGAGCAGCTGACTGTAGAATTACAGCTGATGGGCTAATTTGCATTCCACTCTGCAAAAATAATACGGGGATGGGATTTATTTGGTCAGTGAGCATTAGTGCCACCTAGTGGTTTGACTCGATGCTTTAGGCAACACTTTTAGTGGGGTGGTCGAGTGGGTCCTAAAATAAGTGCTTGCGGGTCCGACAGTCGTTTATTTTTTTGGGATTGGTTTGCTTGCATGGAGTGGCTTGTTTTTTTGATGGAGAAAGCTAACCCTAAGCCAGCTGTTAGCATGATTAGAATGAAAAGCGCTGATAACATTAATTACTGTGGCCTGTTTAATCTCAGGCATTATATCCACAAACAACTGTAAACCATGGAATGCGTTCTATCGGTTTTTAAATAATTGTTCTGTTGGGTTAGACATAATAGCTAAAAGGCTGGAATTCAAGAGACTATATATGCTGTGTGCATTGTATCACTCTTGACAATATTTAACCAATCTGAGCCAATTTTATCTCTAGGTCTATACAAATGCGGAAAGTTATAAACATGTGATATGAAATGTAGGTCAAGTCCATCCCAAATCAGAAAATGTAAGTGTGATGGAAATGGAAACGTATGGATTACAGATAACACTGTATGCCTTGGCTTAAAAGTGCTTTTAGTCACTCAGAAGCTGTGTATAAATCACTGAAAACATCCATTTTGTGGAAGCCATACTGGTTCACTTGGTCCAGTTCACATTAGTGTTTTCAGTTTTGATATTTAGCACCATGATTTTTTGGAGAACGAAAGGTAACACACGGCCTGCTAACACCTACCTGGGGATTATATAGGCCACTATATATTTTTCTTTCTTTCGTATGCTGCATGGTAAGATTCTGAAACCACAGACTGTGGTTTATTGGTTTATTTCACCTTTTGAAATAAAGGTTTGTTGTGTTCAGATGCTTGACATTCTCCATAAATGCTAATTATTCTAACAGGGCTAAAATTTAAAACTAAAAAGCAGATTGTGATTATCATATATATCATACGTATGTCACACCTCATTTTTCTTTTGTCTGCATAAATTAACACGCAGTTCATCTTTAGAGAGGGTGAATTGCTAAAGAAAAAGGGAAACGTTTTGAAACATCTGGTGAAATAATACATTAACATCCGTATGGAAATTATTTTCGACTCCATTATTCACTGATGTACTCATACTCCTCCTCATGACGATGCACCAATGCGGATAAACGGTACCATGGGATGACATATCAGCAATACTGTTAACAAAATAGACAGGGCCACAAAATGTTTGTGGTGTGGAAATACTACAGAATTAACAACAAATACCAAAACATGGTGAACTGCAAGCTCTGTTCTCTGCTAAAATAGCAGGAGGAGGTAGAAATCAAGTTCATGTTACAGTAAAATCTGATAAAATCCAGTCTGCTGATCCATTGATTACCACAGAAGAAGAATAATGGTCAGTACTGCAGTTTAGCAGCGGAGTAGCGGGAGGGAACCCCAAAACACAAGGAGACCACCCTCTACAGGGGAAACACGATGAGACCACCCTCTACCGGGGAAACACGAAGAGACCACCATTTACTGGGTAAACACGAAGAGACCACCCTCTACCGGGGGAAACACAAGGAGACCACCCTCTAC
>JAODUD010000134.1:19217934-19232312 GCA_026784285.1 Stomatorhinus walkeri
CCCCGCCGTCCACCCCGTCCCACAGGAAGTAGCTGAACCACTGCAGGACCTGAAGGAAGGGATGGATCAATTGGAGAAGAACAAAACACTGCGATACATCCTGTCCACGTTACTGGCCATCGGCAACTTCCTCAACGGAACCAACGTGAGAGACGAGGGCGACGGGGGGGTGTGGGGCGGCGAGGGAGGCGAGGGAGGCGCAGAAGGCCGGGTCCGGGAGGCGTGGGGGGAGGCAAACTGCCAAGGTTAGCAGGCTGCTCTATGAGTGACATAACGAGCTCATTAGCAGGGGAGAGGTTACATCTGAAGACTGGGTCGTGTTCCATCCATCTTCCTAACCCTTATCCAGCATGGGAGTGCAGACTGGATTGAGTTGTGTGTTTAATTTCAGAATGGAGAGGATTAGGGTGAGTGAGGCAGCAGGGAGAATCATGAAAGAGGCCTTGGGAAAGCGGTGGGAAGATTTGTATTATAACAAGTGGGACTTTGGCATTTCATACAGGGGGGGTAAAGCTTTGCAGGATAGCGCTGCCCCAGAGTCATGGCACTAACTATGACCATGTGTGCAGTGTGGCCCCCACTGCCATGACGGCACAGGGTGCGGAAATATGTGTTACTTACGTGGGATATTTTAAGTACAATCAACATAGAGAATTACAGAGCAGAAAAATTACTGAGTGTGTAACTAACTGTAAATCATAATGGTAACGGCAAAAAGTAGCAATTAAGTTTGATTAATAAATAATAAATAATACAGTGACTGGTGCCACAGGGGGACGGAGGCAAGTCCTTTAAGTCAGGGGGGCAGAAAAAAGTAGGGGGAAGAAGCTGTCCCAGCGTCCGGCAGATTCACTTTTTGTCTTTCTCTTTTTTATTTTGCTCTTGTGTTTATCCTCAGGCCAAGGGCTTTGAGCTGAGCTACCTGGAGAAGGTTCCAGAAGTGAAGGACACAGTGCACAAGCAGTCCCTGCTGCATCACGCCTGCGCCATCGTCGCAGAGAGCTTCCCCGACAGCTCCGACCTCTACTCCGAGATCGGGGCCGTCACACGGTCAGCAAAGGTACCACAGACCGCAGAACCAGGAAAAACAGACCAACCCCTTAAAATACATATAATTACACTATTAGCCACTGGAATCACTGTGTTTATTATTTAATTCATTTTGTTTGGCGTAAGTTACTAAGTTCTGAAGTCACATTCCTCTAACCTTGTTTTTCTCAATGAATATGTTTAGTACATGAATTTATTGAATTCCTCAAGAATTTTTCAGGAATACATCTTACTTTGTCGCAGTATTGACTGTTTACCTAAACAACAGTGTAACTGGAAATCATGCTGAAATATTGATGGTAATGTTGAGTTTATATGCTTCCAATTTATCATTATGATACATGAACCTGGTTATCCACAGGAATCTAGTTGTACATACACTGCTATACAACGGCATTCCTTTGGCGTAATATATTTTAGTTCATTTGCTGTGCAGATCACATCTGTGACCGAGCCTGTTTTTGCTCCACAGACTGACAGCCTCACCCATTAACAATAATACTTTTTAAAGTATATCTATCAAGCTTTATTGCTCTTCACCACTGTTTCCCACTCCGGTCCTCAGGGAACCACAGTCGGTCCATGTTTTCGCTCCCACTGAGCTCCCTAGCAGATTGTCCACATTTGTGCTCCCTCTCAGACCATAAGGAAACACCTTAGTAGAGATTCATTTGAAAGTCATGTTATTATTATTGTGGTATTGTCCATTGATTGGTGTTCTGTTTCATGTCCCTGTGTCTGGGAGAGAACAAAAATGTGGACTGCTGTGGGTCTCCCAGGACCGGATTGGGAATCTGCCCTTTACAGTGCTCTCCAGTTGTCCCTGCAGCCAAACCCTTCGCAGTACTATATTAGACTTGGCACCCTGCACTACACCCCACACTGCTGCGGATTCTCTCTGCTGCGTTATGCTCCCTGGTGCGCTGCTGATAGGTTCTTAGAAGGTGCTGATGTAACAGCCAGAGGAATTCCAGGGAGACTGACCCCACTGCCTCTATCCAAGAATGCTGGTCCTGCTTAATCATGGTTGACTGGTGACAGAACCCAGGCTTTGACCTGCAGGCCCTGCCTGCACAAGGGACGGTCACTCTAGGAAGATGAGCTCCTTGGGAATGTTGTGTACACGTTGGATGTTACCACATACTGTCACGTGGCAGTATGAGTTTAACCACTAAGGATGTGTCTTCCTTTTCTTCAGGTCGACTTTGACCAGCTACAGGAGAGCCTCCTTCAGATGGAGAAGCGGTGCAAGGCATCATGGGACCACCTGAAACTTATCACTAAGCACGAGATGAAGCCAGCACTGAAACAGAAGATGTCAGAGTTCCTTAAGGACTGTGCCGAGAGAATAATCATCTTGAAAATTGTACATCGTAGAATAATCAACCGGTATGCTTTACATGTAGCAGTTCTTCCATCACGATACTGATAAATATCACATTAGTTGTGAAAGCTGTTGAGCATCACATGAACATTACCCGAAAACGATGAGTGCTTTGCTGTTCTTATGTAGCTGTTCATGTCGTTTCTGCACACAGGTTCCACACGTTCTTGCTGTTCCTGGGCTACCCTGCCTACGCGGTGCGTGAGGTGAGCGTGCACCGCTTCAGCAAGACCGTGAGCGAGTTCGCCCTGGAGTACCGGACCACACGCGACCGCGTGCTGCAGCAGAAGCAGAAGCGGGCCAGCCACCGGGAGAGGAACAAGACCCGGGGCAAGATGATCACAGAAGTGAGTGTCAGCCCTCAGTGCAGCTGTGGCCCCTCCCCTGTACACATCCCTCTTCATTATCCTCAGGGCCATTCAGTCTAATGAAGAGGGATGTGTACAGGGGTGGGGCCACAGCTGCATTGAAAGTTGAATGCTGATTGGCTCTTTGAGTGCCCCCTTCCCTGTCACTCACTGATTCAGAACATTTAATTGGCTAATGATGAGGTTGACCCCCCTCTTATGCTCCACACCTTAAAAAAGTCCTAGAATCATCCCTAATGGTGAAAACACTCTCACTCATTTCTTAGTCCTGCTGCAGCTTTGAGTGAGATTGTGAATCCAGGCATGTGTGGCTAAAGCTGACGTCCTCATCACAGCACTCTGACTGAGAGCGCATCGCTTGATTCTCATCGCAGGCTTACTGGGAAGGATACTGCATCTTTTATACACCTCTACATTCGGTTTATTTTGACGCCACACATTGTATAAATCATGCAGCATTTCTATTCTCATGACCTTCCAGCACATAAACATCCTTCAGTCACAGTCCACAATCCAGTGGTCCCGCATTTCTGTTCCTGGTCTCCTTAAACAAAGTGCCGTCTGGATTAACAGGGAGCGGATCGCGAAGCGACTGTTGGGCTCAGACTCCACAGGGACTCTGATGAATCTGCCCGACACACATGGTGTTACTCAGCACACAGCACATGTTTGTTTTGTAGGTGCTTTTGGGGGGATTTTTTTTTCTATTTGAAGCAGGAACTGGTTCAATTTTGCAGGGGGGAAAAACTCCAAAGACCCCAGAAATAAGCAGGACAGAAGAGCAGAGTGTAAATCTCTGGTCTCCACTGGTACAATCTCATGACTTCATCTTCGTTGGCTCTGGTTGTCCAGATGTCACAGTGAGACAGTGCTGAGTGGGATCTTTGGCCTATAAAAACGATGCAACTATCCAACTAGGGCGTGAGTCCTAATCATTTGACCCTCCCATGTGTTAAACGTGGGCTCATGGGCCTAAGTCATCCACCACCCTGACTCACGGGGGGTGAAGAGAGGCCCCCTGGTGAACGAAAGCCATTTGGCCAGATGTGTCTGGCTTCTGAATCTTCAGCTCTTTTCCTGCTCCTCTGTGGGGATTATTGTCAGGGTGGGGAGGGAGGGAGAGAGAGAGCTGTTATTCATGCACACGGTGACATTAATCTAAGTAACACTGACAACAACACGGTAACTTAGCAACAGTAGTGACAGCACTAATACCGTAGAATCACCAGGAGACAGCTGATGACATAGCCGGTATATTACTGCTTCTGAAGTACCTTTTACTTTATTATTACGTTGCAGCTAAAGTATCTCCCCATATCAGTGGCATCACAACAGAAATAGCTTGTTAACTGACGGGTTTCTTAGCCGAGCAGGATGGAGCTTCCAAACGTTCACCTGTGACTCAGATGACTATAACTTTCTCCCCTGATTGCCAAGTGGATCTATTCACATTGATAGCCCTTGGTTCTGGACTGAGATGCTGTGCGAGCTGCTGCCCGCGTACTTCGGGGCGTATGCTGATCACTGCGTGCAGAAGCGTGGAGAGGTGCTCTGAAAGGCAACACGCCATCGCGGCAGTGAGATCTGTCCCCGCATCAGGCACCTCTTCGAGCTCTGCTCCTCCTCCAGCCTTGAAGTCCCACTACACTGCAGCATGTTTGACTTAGCTGCCTACTCCGACAGTTCAAGGGTTAGCATTAGGACTAAGGACTAAGGGGACCCTAATTCAATCACTGTATGAAGTTAAAACCCCTGGATGTCCCCACTTGCAGAACAACAAACTCTCTGAGACCTGACCCATCCTGTATATATATAAAAGCAGGTTACAACCTGTTAAATAAGTGCTTTATGAAGTACACAATATATATACAATATTGTTTTGCATCGCTTCTTACCATCAAGCCATGATCTGATTTCTGTTTACTTTTCTGCAAGCCAGGGTCTGATTCAATTTTTTTTTTCTAAATCAGAATTCTTTTTTCCAAATGTTCAATGTGTGTGTCCTTTGACTTTTTAATATCCTGTACAGTCCTCTTTAAAAAACCAACAGTCTGTAGAAACATGGAATTCTAGTTGCCTCGCATTGAAGGACAGACATGTGGTAGACAACTGTTTTGTTTCATTGTGTAGTCCACTGGAGCTAAACCGTGGTCTTGCTGGAGAGACGGTGGAATTTTCAGCCCCCATGTAGCAATCTCCTTTTTTAACATTAAGACCTAACTTTCGCAGACAATTTTATGCTCAGCGGCATACAGCTGAGAAAGGAGGGTCAGCCAGTCTCTGGATTAGTTAGGGTTAGGGTTAGGGTTAGAGTTAGGGTTAGGGTTAGGGCTTTGCTCAAGG
Source organism: Stomatorhinus walkeri (assembly GCA_026784285.1). Lineage (NCBI taxonomy): Eukaryota > Metazoa > Chordata > Actinopteri > Osteoglossiformes > Mormyridae > Stomatorhinus > Stomatorhinus walkeri. The sequence continues at coordinate 19,223,080 of JAODUD010000134.1, forward strand.
GCCTAATGTGATCAATCTGGTAACCTTACTAACCCACAGAGCCACACAAACAACAAACAAACACATGTATTTTTGTATAATGCATTATCACAGCATCACATCACCCTCTTTTTCATGTACCACTCTGTTCCTCTTGTCCTTCACTACTTATTTTTTGTCTTCTGTAGAGCGATGATGAGGAGGACATTGAGGTATGCGTGCGCGTGCACAGGGTGATGTTTGATATGCATGTAGAGTGGTCTGGGGGTGTGTGTACAGCAAATGTATGATCTTGAATGCAAACTGAAGTTTTCAGTGGTAACACTAACCCTTTATGCCCAAATGCTAAGTGTGAGGTGCTGTGTTTGATATTAATAAAAATACTCACAGCTGTGTGAGTTACAAGCAACTATAACTATCATGGAAACTGGAATATAAAGTCGTGAAAGGAAACATTGCATCACTATCACATATTAAAAATGACACTGGATATAGTCATGTTCATTTGGAATTTTTTGTGTGTTATTTTGTTTATTTAAAAAGTAAATGTATCATGAACTGTCCCTGACAGTCCTTGTGCCGGAAGTAATATATATCCAGTAGATGGCACTATAGAGCCTTCAAATGATTATGTTTAGTGAGCACTGTATTGGAAGTTGTATAACGTGTGAATAGTAATTTATTTTTAACAAACAAAAGAAAGTACATTCTTTAAAACATGAGCACGTAGGTTTTTGATTATGCACTAATTAGGCAGACATGTCAGGGATATTGAACAGTTTAACACCCTAAATCATTTAATATTGTGATTAATCTTTTAGCCAGCAAGTGATCTGGTCACTGATTAGTTTCCGTCTCCTTTCTTACGTCTCCCGTGTGCAGAACGGTAAATTTGGCACAACCTCAGCAACTGCCCCTGAAAACCAGCCCCAGGGCCTTCAGTACGCCGAGGACGCTAAGGAGCACGAGCACATGAAGGCTGTGCTGAAGTGCAGCCTGCAGGGCGGCGACTGCGAGGCCTCTCTCCTCCCGGGGCTCCGGACACGCACCCGTGCCTCCAGAGGTGAGCCTCCTACTCGCACCTCCTACTCGCACCTCCTACGCTGTGGTTATTCCTACAGTCTTTAGATTGTCATGTCTCTCCAAAAATCCTAAGAAAAATCTTAGGAGCATGATGAATCACGTTTACTCAGAAATAACCCTAAAACGACACAATGAGGCCCTCTTACACCACAAAAGGAAACCTTTTAGGGTCTCCCACCTGAAGCCTTTACACAGCTGTCACTGAACGCTTTCAAATAGACTTACTTGAATAGTTGTCAGCGAATGCGGACTGTTTAAATTTTCCTATCATTCTTATCATACAATCCAATGCCTCATGGTTAGTTTGAGTCTTGTCTCCCTATAATACAAGCATATGGTAGATTATCAACAGCTAGTCTAAATGTTCTATGGGTCTAATCAGTGCCATATCCTATTGTACATTTACCAGCACACAAAGATCTTCTAATGAGACAGATAGATAAAACATCTTTTCCTTCGTCAATTAGATGTGAATCGCTATCAGTAGACATAGGGGAATGGGCATATTCCGTTTACAAAGTCAAAAAGTGGAGATATGCAATTTTTCTCGGACAGCGATGATATATTTGATATAATCAGGCTGTAATGAGCATCATACTCCCACACTAAGATTATGAACCATGCCCCCAACTCCCCCCCCCCCCACCCCGCAGGCCGGATGGGCTCCTGGTCTGTTGCGAACGAGGATAACCCAGTCGTCACAGAGGATGCGGCGGATGAGATCATGGAGCAAATCGTGAGATCCGCCACGCAGGGCCCAAGTCAGCGCACGCAGCCCCGCGAGAGGAGACGGTCCCGCGCCAACCGGAAATCACGTAAGTTGGGGGAGGGGGGGTGCTGTGATTCTGGGACGGCATATTCTCAGCCCCATGTGGCTTTGAGGACTTTTCCCTGTCTGCCGCTTTGAGCCAGCATGTACCTGCTTAGAGCGAAAGGTAACCAATTAAGTCCTCCAATGTACTAATTAGGTTACTGAGACATTGGTTACTGAGACATTGTCCAACTGCTGGTGAAAATTTGGTGAACAATGAGTCTAAGACATTTTTTCCACTGACTGAAACATTTATAGGGAGATTGATCCTATTAGCCACTATTATCCCATAAGCTGCAGTAATAGCGTTGTGTAACGATGTAACCGTCCTTTGTCTCCGCAGTGAGAAGGACACTGAAGGGGGGCCTGACTCCAGAGGAAGCCCAAGCACTGGGCCTCTTCAGTAATTCGGAGATGCGGGTCTGAGGGGGAGGAGCAACAACGTAACCATCCAGGGGACGCCCACTCATTGGCTCTTTGGCCTACGCCCCACCCCAGCCTCCTGGAAGCCGCCTCCCCCCACGTCCCTGTCATCGTTCATTGCCTCTGAAGCTGAGGCCTGTGTCATTGTCACACCTTTTTAGTGTGCTGTGCCCCCTGGTCCTGTTTGTTCAGGGGTGAAAAAGGAGACTGTGAAATCACTCTCTGGTTAAATGGGGTGAAATGAAGCTGTGAAACAGCCTATTAGAGATACGTCTTTATTTTTCTACTCTACGTTATTTGCTTTGCCGATTCCCCAGCGTTTGGGTGACGGCTATAATTTCTCCCTGTAGCTGGATTGTTCTTGGAGTAACTGAGGTAATGTACTATTAATACTCAAGGGTACTACTCTCAGGTGGAAAGGCCAGTGTTCAAACGAGAGCCACACAAGGCCCATGACCGACGGCATTTCTCGGGATTGGGATTGTTAAGGTCCATAAGGCTGGGTGTCCATAGCTGAAGTGTTTACAGTATTTAACTGAGGTCGTTCGTAGACTAGCACCGACTTCTGTTGATTGTTCTGACTCTCAACCGTTCTGTTGATTGTTGTTTGAACATTGAAAATAATATTTTCATCTGGGGAGCAAACACACCCTTGGCCTGGGATAATCTCTGGTGATCAGTCAGTTCAGTTGGCTGTATGTTGTAAGACCACATGGTATCTTCTAAAGAGTGTGATAATATTTCACACCAAATCAAGTGCTTTATGTAGGTAAGTTCTGCCTGGGATAGGAATCAGGAGGAAGTTCCTTGACAGCTGGCAACACAGAAGTCTACCCTGAACTTAAAGAGCACCTGAGACCTGCATCTCAACTCTATTACAGTATTTTATTTTTTCTAATTGAGAAATACTTTGTATGTGTACATATTACTGTTTTGTTTTAAGGTGGAAGCTTGTCTACTCTTTTGGAAACTGTGAGAAAGGGCTATTTGCTGGAAAAAAAAAGGTTGTTTGAAAAGGGATTTGTTAAGGAACAATTTTACATGGCAAGAGAGGCTCGGAAAGTTGGGCTGTTTTTGTTGACATTTTATACTACAGTCTTAAATGCAAAAGGTATGTTAGAAAGTGACAGAAATGTTAGAAAAGCACAAAATGTAAGTGAAAGAGTGTTTCAGATGTGAATCACGCGGCACGCATATGCGCCTGCAGCTGATGTGTAGGTTATTCTGCCCCACAGTGGACAGTTTGCCCCACAGTGGACAGTTTGTCAAATCCGCAGAGCATGACTGAGATTATGGAGGATCATCTCATGAAAGCTGCACACCGGCGACATTCTGACTGAGATCCGTCACAGTGATGTGACTGAAAATGCACACCTCCATGCTTCACGTGATGCATAGCGGGGGTGTCATGAAAACTGGGAAAATGCTGAACAAAAAGAAAAGTTTCATCTGCTGTTCGTTATGTAGTTACATTGTGTTTATTTTTTATTGTACTTTTCCATTGTCTGTTGTCTTTTTCCACTTATTTAGTTTTGTTTAAATCTAAACAGGTTTGGAGCTGAAACGTTTTACTACATGGGGGGTCTCAAACACTGCAGACTCCCACTTTGAGCAAAGGCTTGAATTTGGTCGCCTCATACTGTTTTGCCATGAAATACATGAATGTATGAATCAAAACCAAGACGTCGGGGGAGATGGATTCATTATTGATGGTACTCAAGCATTGTCTTACACCCTATAGCGGTTATTAGGTAGTTAGGTATTAGACATTTGATAGTGAGCTTGGAGAACTGTGACCCAGACCCAGCATGGATGGGGGGGTGACGTCATCCTCGATGGCGAAGGACAAACTGCCGCCATGATGGCGAGGCCGAGAGGGTCACCGAGCAGCTGAGTCAGAGGCCGCCCTCGAGCCCAAGGACGAGTGGGAGGTTCATGCGGACCTTAAGTATTCAAACATCAGGAAAGATTGTTTTAAAAAACAGAAATGAACTTTGTCCATTGAAGGGCTTCAGACAAACAAGTGCCTATCAGAATGAACTTTCTGTATTTATTCAGTCGCATTTCAGGGAGAAACTCAAGTGGATGTAACGTCGCATGACAATAGAGCCGCTCGAACACTCTGCTCTCACATTCAGTAACGGAAACCCTGGAGTCAGACGCTGTCAGAGACGCTGACCGCCCCCAGGTCAACAGCGGTGACCATCTTCAATCCCCCCTCAGTTACACCGCTGTAGTGTTTTGGTCAAGAAACAAAACCTCAAGTTAGCCTTTTGACAAGAATAGTTCTGCCAAACATTTTGAATGATTATCACAAATATTTGCTCGCAACTTGGACCCGAACTACATTCTGACATGTAGCTAGATTCAAATGGCACTACGAGTCGTTCTTTTAGACCTGTTTGTTGAAAGTAAAAAAAAAAATGAATAACTGTAGTATATACAATACAGCACCTTATCTACCAGTTGTAGCATGAGATTTCTATTGAAAATGATAGTATGGATATTAGAAAACGCTGAATCTGTAAAGTTATAGAAAATATATAAAAACAAAAGGATACACACTGTAAAAATATGTAAATGTTACACCATTGTGTTTTTTGTTCATGTTTTCTGTAGCATAGTGTATTATAGGCTAATTCAGTAGCAGTTTCATTCTGTGAATTGTAATTTAAGGAAGCCTGCATGGTTAAACTAATAATTATCTACAGGGGCAAACCTCGCACCAGCGATGGAGGGAGGCTCTTCGACGTGTGATGTCAGTGTTCAGTGAACATCTGCTTTGATGAAGTTGTAGCATTGCTTTCACTCCTCACAGACTTGAAGTGAACTCTAGAAAAATGTCAAGACTCACCGTCTATCATTCCGGTGAAGCCGTAGCAGTGTTTCAGAAATAAACGATTAAGAAAGGCAAGCTGATGTCAGCAGGCAGCCATGTCAAGTCCGGTGCCATGTCAAAGCAGCACAGGATCCCACGTAACCGTGAAGGTGCTCTGCTTATATATGCACCACGTAACAGTATGTATACACAACTCGCAATAAAAATCTGTAATAAACCAGTAAAATACCTTTGTGTGTGTTCTGCATAATTATTAAATTTCACTAGCATTTAGTGCACTGCAGCAATGGCTGGGAAATCCTGTCTCTAATTTACTGGTTATGTCATGAGGTTATATGCGTATTATTATGCATTATGGATTTTTTTGCCTATATTTATGTCTTGAGTATAACATTTTCATATGAAGCATTAGCCACAGGGCCTACTTTTCAAAATGCATTACCGTGAAGATGGCTACGTCATTCAGCTTCTCACTCTTTATGACAAACTGGGCACCAATTCGCAAACTTCTTAAATTGTGTGGGAAAGTAAAAGTAAATTTGTGATCAAATTAGGGCTGTCAGATGATAAACCACAATTAATGGCATAAACAGTGATAAATAGCATTTGCAATCATGCATCTTTGTTGAAAATTAGCTGGAAGGTACTTAGAATCAGCTATGTAGATAAGCTCAGAGCAGGCGAATTACCTCAAAGAGGTAACACACAAAATGAAGAAATAAGTGAGGAATAAAGAATCCAAACTGCACATGAAAAGGTGCTTAACTTTCACTAAAGCAATGAGTGATAAACTAATGAACCAAGCTGATGCTAAAGACCAGGAAAAGAAAACACAGAAGGTTAAAGAAAATTAGCGGGACCCCACTGCTGACCTCTAACCTTAAGTTAAATTTATGCACAGATTATTCATTTTTAACAAAAAAACTAGGGTTCAGGGTGAATTCCAAAGTTTTAAAGGCTACATGAACAGATGGCAATAAGAAAAGAGAGAACATTGTACTAAAAGAGGAGATGTGAAATTATTTTTTTATTGCACACCTTCTTAATAGACACTGTTTAATCCCGACCACATGATCAACCCCACCCTACCCGCTCGGAAAATGTTATGGGGGGGCAGCGGACCTTATCACACCTTCGTGTGATGAGATTTGAGGAACCCCAGCATATACAATCAAACTGTAAATCTAAAAAATGTCATGGGGGGGCAGCGGACCTTACCACACCTTCGTGTGATGAGATCTGAGGAACCCCAGCATATACAATCAAACTGTAAATCTAAAAAATGTTTGGCAAAAACTGAAACCTGACAACCATTGAAAGTGCACTTAATTTCTGGAGAGGTCCCCTTTTTAGGGTGGTAGCTTTCAATTAAATAAAACAAATATTGCAAATTAAAACATATTTACCTTATTCATGCTTCCATCTGGCATTTGTTTTAAATGAAATTAACCAAGTAACAAAGTTCCCTCTCCATACTCCACCATCAGCTCTGCTGCGACACTGAATGTTTTCATTTTAGCTGTGAATTCTGGGATTCTGTGCATCATCAAAGCTGAAGTTCTCGCATTGTTTACAACCAGGAAGGAATATTATATATATCGTTATTAAAAATCTTTTCTCATACTATTTAATCGTTTGACTATCAAAACACTGCATGTGTTAATGCAATTGAAGAAATAACACACTATGGCTTTAAAATAAATGCATTAACATTAACATGTTAAGTTTCTCAGCCCTAGAAATACGGTAAATCTTTCAAATCTAGCGTTGTTCATTGCTGTCCATTCTAGCAAACCATTTTATAAATTCAATAAAATGAGAATTTAAAAAAGAATATTTCCCAAACCCCGTCACTGAAAAGATTACACTATAGTCCCAAATCTGATCTGTAAAAAGTGATTTTCTTTGTTAAAGTACATGACATGCAAAGTCTGCGGCTTCCTCTGTCGAAACGCTACTCTGTAGAAACGCTACTCTTGACATCAGTTATCAGCCTGATTTAAGGTCACATTTAACCGCAGACCCACAGGGATGTGATCAGTCAAGCCAGCTAGGTGCGTCACAAAGGCATACTCCTCCACCTCCTGTCAGAGAGACACAGCACAGATTAATGGTTCCACTCCATTTGCGCTATTGCACCACCGAACAATCTAATTAAGCTATCATAAAATCGGCTGATGTGATTTTGTGCATTGTGGATGGTCTGGCTGGGAGGTCACGTACGGTATCGCAGCCCCCGCTGAGAGAACTCTCCCGATACAGAATGTAGTCGATGCGCCGGCCCACCCAGGGGCTCCCGCTCTCAGGGTAGACAAGGGTACAGCCATCCAGAGGCACAGGGGCTGCAACATACTGCCTCCGCAGATCCTCCCACTCCAAGGTCCTGTTGGGAGGGAGTGGGCTGATGTGATATCTTGACAACACTCCAGACCAGGGAAAGTGGAAACAAGAAATTTTGCAACGCAAGTTGCAAGAATTCAGAAACTTTGTTGAAGAAGCAAACTCCAGTTTTTGGTGGTGGCTTACTTCTGAAGGTTTTCTGGGGTCCTCACATCATCGTCGTATAGAGTCGGCTGTTCTAGCAGAGTGCCTGCATTAAAAAAAAAATGTGAATAGGAATTCCATTCTTGGTTTATAAAAGGATATTTTGGGAACATCTAATTGCTTATATCGGATGGAAAAAAATGTGGATACATCAATGACTGAGGCTATACATAACTAAATATACAAAGAATCCATCAAAGGAACATCTGCTTGAAAAAGAAAGTGACAGAAAGCAGTCTATTGACCTGGTCTGCCCAATGTCCAGACAAGATTCTTATAAAACTCATATGAAATGGAGTGAACAGAAGACTCGATGCAGAGAAACCCGCAGGAAGCCTACATTTTCCCCAACTCCTTCAGAACTGGGAAGATGCAGCAACCGGAAGAAACTGGGCTAAACCTGAGCTGTGAAGTGGCTGTGACTCGAGGCAAATGGCAGATATTTGGAGGGATCACAGAGTTAGAGCCAAATCATAATTTTTTTAAATAGTGATTTAGCACCCCCTCCACGCTGACTTTTTTGGTATATGGTTTGTACATCACTTTTCGTTCAGCTCCTGTTGTTTTAAAACAACATGAGGAAACGTGACTTGACTTCCCTTATGGGGACCAAGGTTCTGCATATCATGATGTCCATCCATCCATCCAACCTGGGTTGTCGAGGGTGCCTGTTGCCTATGCCAGGTTTGAAAGACAAGCCTAGTGTACAGCCTGGAAGAGATGCCAGTCCGCGGCAGGACACAAAATTCACAACAATCATGTCAAATCTGGCTCAGTTTGGATTGCGTTGAGGGTGTGCTCAAGACATGCATGTTTTAAACACTTTTCTGCAGCCGGCATATAGAGCAAACAGATGCAATATTCTGTTACCAAGAACTGGAAGGATTTCTTCCCTATTTTATCATTCCTGACTGATAAAATACTTCAGAGTGATGGGCAGTAAATCTGAATTGTCTGATTGCTGAAAAAAGTGTGCATGGACCTGTGAATGGCACCCCTGAAGAGTGTGCATGGACCTGTGAATGGCACCCCTGAATAGTGTGCATGGACCTGTGAATGGCACCCCTGAAAAGTGATGCTGCTCTGGTGTAGGAATATCATTGTCTGCTGACCAAAGATGCAGTTTATCACTGAGCACAGGAAACTCTATCCAGACAACACAAAGTCCACTATCGTGCACGGACAGGCACTTCCACCAGTGCCAGTGAATGAGCGTCATATGGCACTGAATGACAAAATAAAAACTGTACTAACAGTACTTTCACTTCAGTTAACACAGGAGCAAAATGACAAACTCCGATGAATATGGTTAACAGATATCATCTCATATTCCAACTGAAGGAGATTACTTGAATTACAAATTAATTTTGAAGAAATAAATCAAATATCTGCATTGTATTTCTTTTCAATAAAGAAAAGGGTGTCATTGTTTTCTTTAAATAATAAATACAAAATTTTTGCAGGATTAGGAAATGTAAGTACAGTGATCCCTCGCTACTTCGCAGTTCACTTATCGCGGATTCACGACTTCGCGGGTTTTTAAATATACAGTAG
>JAODUD010000134.1:19317880-19329857 GCA_026784285.1 Stomatorhinus walkeri
TGGAGCAGGGACCCATCAGTACTCACCAGGAACAGCGTTTGGGACTGATCCTGGAGCAGGGACCCATCAGTACTCACTAGCTGATCGGATAACTTTTCTTCCCTGTCAATTAAGGCGCTTGAGAGATCCAGAGATCCACTGGATCTACTACTGACCTAACAGATGGTCACACACGCACATAAAATAAGCACAGAATATAAAAAAAACTAATCAGCTGGATTCCTGATTGTGAAACTCAGACCAGGTATTGTGGCAGACCTTACAGAACAACGCGTGTCTAATTACAAAATAATTATTATAGAAATTATTACCACATTACTGTTCATTGTGCCTAACAAAGTACTGCAATAATGGTTTGGTTCTAGGTGGTTATACGTAGAATTCTAGGCTGGATACTCAGTAACACTACAGTTATCCATATACTATATAACATCGGTTATTGTGAAGTGGAAGAATGCTCGCTTTCACTTCCCCAGAGAACATTTTCCATAAAAATGATTCATTTCTTATGGAAGTGTGGCACTTTGTTTTACAGGATGTAGGAGAGGAAACATGGAAAATGCTTCACAGCAACTGGAGACAGCCCTGAGTTAGGAAGCCGCTTTCCATGTCGTGTTGCGTACACGGCAAGAGCTAAGTGCGCGGCACCAGGAGCAATACGAGAAAAACCTGCCCGTTTCACCAGCTCAAAGACTTTGATAATAAATGTGGTGAATGTACGGAGATGCTGAAATCGGTGCGATATGTTCTGGCACATGGCTGAGCCGTCCGCCTGGGGTGACCCATTCAGATGCCAGTCATCCAATTCTTTTGTCTTCCTCCTATTTGTGTAAGTGGGAGTCTTATTCTTCACCTTTTTCACGACCACCTCGCACTGCACAGCACACCAACGGACAGAGCTCTGTATTTTAGCAAATGCCGTTCCTGCGTGGGGGGGGGGGGCGTGGTTGACGCTGTGGTATTGGCTGGTAGGCCTTGCTTAAATGTAACAATGTTTTTACTTCTACAGAAATGTGGATAAACAATAATCAGGCCATCACGCTCCAGAGGATCAGGAGGGAGGACAGTTTGCTTCACAGGGTATCCCAAATTTAAACTAACGACCCGCGGGAAACGTTCTACAGCAGAGACACTTTGAGACAGGTTCTGTTAAATACAAAGCCAGTCCCAAAAAAGAGAAATTAAATAAAATTACCAGAAAAATACTCCAAATTTAGACTGATCTGAACTGAACCTCCCCCTTTGAAAGTATGGCCCATCAATCAAGATGAAAACTAGACTAGACTAAATAAACAAAAGACAGTAACTATAAATTCACAATATTTTTGTCTGGAGAGAGCTGCTGCGTCTAGACGATGGACTGAAGCTTCTCCAAGCAAAGCTGAGGGCACAACAGCCCTGGACCACCTGGGCACTCAGGAGTCGACAGGTGCGGGTTCAAGACAAACAGACCTCACCGGACAAGGGATCTAAGGAGAACGACTTCAAACCGCTCCATCATCCTCACTGTGTTTGAAGACCAGATTCCTCCTGCCAACTGCACCCCCCCATGACTGAACTTGCCCCGACAGAAACCTGGACAGCTGAAGGCTAGCACTTAAAAACAGGGGTCGAGGCGACGTGCCGACATGCATAATTTAGGACTGAGCCAAGGGTTGCAGGCCAGGCAAGCTTCCAAAGAAACACATAAATATCTTCCTGGAAAATAAAGAGTTTTTCTATAACAGTGTGAAAGTCATATAAAGCCTAATTGCACTTCAGTTGTGCTAAATATAAACTAAATATTTAGTATTTCTCACATAAATATACACTAATTTTAAAGTCTGTGATATATTAAATTATCCCAAACATGACGATTTTTGAAGGGTCTGCATAAGAAACTGTCATAGTTAATCCATATGACCCCCCCAGGTTGTCTCCCCCCTGCCTTACCTTAATACTCAGGTAGTTGTCACAGCTACGGGATTTTGCCCTGGGGTGCATGTTGTCGAGTGACGCCCTTCAGCAGCTCCAAACAGATGGGCCAGAGAATGTAAACTTCCAAACCAACAGGCTGCCCCAACCTCCCCTGCCCCCCCCCCCCTCGTAATCCCAGGAAAGTCAGCGACGGGGAGGTGGGCAGCGCGGCCCATTCCCAAGAGTGCGGAGCCCCATCTGCCGTTCCACAGCCGCCACCGCTGTTGCCTGCCGCTGGTCTGCCTTTCTCTGCCGGTGGACGGGAGGCTGGATCGTGCTGTAGGAGGGAGCGAGAACTTCCCGCCGCCCCTCCTGCTCCTCCTGCTCCTCCTCCCCTCCGCCGCCACACATGTCTCTCCCAGCTCCACTGCAAGCCCCTGATGTAACTTCCTTCACCATTCAGCAAACTCACAACCTGACCCACGCACAACAATGACACCCACCCCCTCCACTCGTTTGCCGCCATCATTTCCCTCCTCCTCCACCCCGCAAGGGTATGGCACTCACTGACCCCCCCCCCGCACAAGCCCACCTTCCCACCCCCTGACAGTCACTCATTGTGTGGACAAAACAAATGGACTTGGGTGTCAGCTTATTCTGCTGGATTTGAAAAAGGATTTAAGGGAAAGATTCCGAAACGGGGGGCGGAAGACATGGTGGCACAGTCACAGCTTTCACATGGGGGGTCATTCCACACATGGGGGGTCATTCCACACAGGGGGGTCATCCACATGCCGTCCCCTGACCATCAGCGCCCTACATGCCAAATCTGAGTCGTGCGAGTTTTACGAGTCACAACAACACAAGGCAAACGACCAATTTGTACACAAAAACATTTTAATTTCAGCAGCTTCTTCCTCAGTAGACAAAATTTAAGTGATAATGATCAGAGATGGTTAGGTGCTCGGGAACCTTTTAAATGCTCTAATACACATTCCCTTCATTTCCTCTTCGGAATGAGTGTCCTCTGAGGAGAAAGATCACTCTTAGTTTGTTCACTTAATCTATTACAAAAAATACTGAAACTACTCATGCATTGAAAAACATCCATGAGCCCACATTATATTATTATTTTGGCCTATCTTTATGCTTCAGAACTTTAGGATTAAGTTCCCAGGTAAACTAGTATAGTTGAAAATATCCCGTGTAAACAGTGGTGGATGGGAATCCCAGTGACTCCTCTGATCTGCAAAGGTCTGAAGGTCTGAAGGTCTGTTCTGGAGACAAATTGACTTTCAAGTCCCCTCTGAAGCAGTACAGTCCATCCGAGCTCAGCGGCTCAAAAATGCATGTGTTACTGAAACGAACACATACAACAAAATGTATTTCTGTTTTCTGTATTCCGTTGTTTATATTTATATTTATATCTTTTGATGCTGACCTAAAAACAAAGAATGTTTTTAAAAACACTGAAGATAAGAAATAGGTTGGTGGAACACACGTATTTCAAAGCTTCTTTCTCGATCTGTGATTCTCATTGCCTGGTTCCCACTCTCTGAGCAGTAGGGGTCACAGACACACAGAATTGCATGCAGGGTTGTATATTTCAGCCCGATCCCCTCATATTACACCTTGTCACTCTCCCTTGGCCTCATCCAGATATATATTTTCTTGCAAACATTCCACTAGCGGCCCGAACCCCACCAGCGCCACCCTCCCTCCACCTTCATAAACACGCCACAAAAGAGCAGCTGATCTCCTTCCATACCTAATGCTGCCCACTAGAGGCCGTTTGTCACATTGCAGGCACCAACCATGTAGGAGTTGGTGCCTAGGGGGTGCTCACTCTGAGGTGAGGTATCCGGTTCATCCCTGGTTGGCCTGTGTCAGTTGTGGCAGAAGCTGAGGTCACTCATAGAACAGAACTCCAGTTAAAAAGCACCAGTTATGTGAAAGGTTGATTACAACTGGGGTGTCAAAAAAAGAACAAAATTCCAGTCAAAAAGTAATGCTTTCATCCTTTAACAAACCCAGTAGCAACAGGTCAATAGACACAAAAAATCAACATTGAAAATTTTAACATAGTTTAGTATTTGGTTTAGTATATCAATTTATTTTTACTAGTTGGAGGCAGTGTGAGGCTTAGCAGGTCAGGCTGCTGTGCATGTGATCAGAATATCACGGGTTCAGATCCCAGGCTCAACAGGTCAGGCTGCTGTGCATGTGATCGGAATGTCACAGGTTCAGATCCCAGGCTCAGCAGGTCAGGCTGCTGTGCATGTCATCGGAATGTCACAGGTTCAGATCAAAGTGATGCAATTGTTGGGTCCATGAGCAAGGTCCTATCCTCAATTGCTCTAGGGACTGGCTGACCCCGCTTTCTCAGAAACACATTGCCTTGTAAGGTTCCTCTCAAGGAAATTTAAAAATTACAAACCATTATACTTCTGACCTCCACGCACCATCTATTGATTACAAGGTTATGGATGTATTAATTTGGAAATGATAATGCTTATGAAAAAGCCTGTGAAAAGGGCTGGTGGCTTTGCAAGCGGCCCCTTAAACAGCATGCGGTCAGACAGCATTCATGCTGCCCCGCCTTCTTGCTTTTTAGCTTCCTGTTTCAGCCAGTTTCCTGTTTTCAGCTTCCTGTTTCCTGCCGTTCTCCTGTGGCGTTCTCCTGTTCTCCGCTTCGGCGTTACCATGGGGGACGCATTGTGTTGGTGACACCGTTGCTGTTCAGGCCTGCCCCTCACGGTCGCAGCCTAGACTAAAATACGTTACGGACGGAATTCTGAAGTCACCCAGTGGCCCACCAGCAGAAAGTACCCTTCCCATGCGAAAGACCAGGGATTCTCCAATGTCACTGCACATTTCACAGGCTAGTTTACATAGGGCTTCACGTGACCTCACACGCCCTGGGGCTGCAATTTGGCCATTCAAATCACACAGTGTGGAAAAAGGCATCCTTCTGTAGCTGCCACAAGAGTGTGATGCCAGTTATAGAAAATACACGAAAATGAGGGCAAGTCGTTCTTCTCCAAAGGGAACAATGCAATGGGCAGCAAAACTGCAAGTCAAATCATGATTTACAAGTAATTAACCCAATGGAACTTCACAAAACAAATTCTGGTACATTTTAAACCCTAATAACCATCCGTCCATCCATCACCCAACCACATATCTTGAACGGGGTCGTGGGGCCTAGAACCTATTTCAAGCGGCAAAGAGCATGAGAACCCGCAACATATTTAGTGGAAATCTTTAAGCATTCTTCATCATCAACTTCCACAGATGCAGTTATTTTTATCTCCGTCAGATAATACTGCTGCGCTCTTGCAGAAACAGGCTGGCAAGATCATAAGTGCACCAGTCCCTAGATCCCCAGGATTAAGTGGAGGAGGTTTCTAGAAGGTATCCACAAGGATGGGTGTGTGTTGTTGTTTTCACTGGTCTATTTATAGGATTCTTTGAGATAAATGAGCTTCAGGATCATTATCGCAGCCCTTTAAATCTTATTTGTCAGACGGGCTTGCTTGGTGCCTCACAAAATGAGACCTTATTCTTAAGGCCGGCCTGATTAATGATGGATAACGATAACTCAATAACTCCCCCAGTAAAAGTTTGATGGAAATGACAAGAGGCAGCAAAACGTATTGCCAAAATTAACATGGAAAAAAAAGCATTAATATCTGTTGGAATACAGTTTGTATATAGTGCAACAACTACATATGTATGTACATAGTATTGTGAATTGAGTTCAAATGTATACTGAGTCGTCTGTAGATGGCGATGTTAATAGAAGTGAAGGTTGTTTAAGTGCGATGCAAATGTCCTCTTGGATTCTTGCTTTAGAAGAAACTGTATGGCAGGCTGCAGCCATGTTAAGTAAAACGCTTTGAAAGAAGAAAAGACTGCGTGCACTTTATTTCTGTAAGTTTTTGGTGAACATTTTCCAATAATATCCTTCCGTCCATCTTCTATCCACCTATGCTTGTCTCAGTCACAGGGGGACCTGGCTTCTGTCCCAGGCCGCACACGGAACAAGCCCAGAGTGATCCCCCAGCAGGATCTGTCCCAGGCCGCACAGAGAACAAGCCCGGGGTGATCCCCCAGCAGGATCTGTCCCAAGCCACACAGGGCACAAGCCCGGGGTGATCCCCCAGCAGGATCTGTCCCAAGCCACACAGAGAACAAGCCCGGGGTGATCCCCCAGCAGGATGCCAGAGAACAGGAATATGTCACATTTAATGTAGGTGTCAGGGGGAAATATTTGAAAGTTCATAAAAAAATATCACTGATGTGTAAATACAACTGACAATAATTAAAATAAAACATTAAAAGAAATCCTAAGATTATTCCAATTGTCCTGAAAAGAACTCACCATTTAAAAATTACAATTCTGCCTTATTTACGAAAGTCAGTTGTATACGGTTGTTTTTCCGAAAACAGGACTCTTACAATAATACTGTCTTCGTAGGTTTCTGGTAAACTGCGCTAAGATCCTAAGATATGGATATGTGGGTCCTTAGGGGGCTCAGCATCTGATAAGGACACTAGACTGTTCTCTGGGGAATGGGAATAATATCATATTATTACAGGGTATTTATATTTGTTGATTCATATGCCGGATAACGTCATACAGGTCATGGAATCGCACATGATCCCCGGATTAGTTCCGATTAGGCTCCGGCAATCTGTCAGGTTACAGACGGGAACATCATAATAAACGCTTCTCAGCCAATCACAGGCGGCCACCATGATGACATTAGCAGCAGAGGTTAAGTTTACTCAAGTACCAGGGGACTTACATCTCCTGGATGGATGAACTACGAAACAAAAGCACACAAATACATCTGTTCTTACATGACTTTGGAATTCCTCCAGGTCTTCAGATAATTACAAGTTCAGGCTCATTTGGGCTCTTCCTTGTAATTACATCGAGGAGTTTTACCAACGATAGACTGTCCAACAATTACAGCTTCCCGTAAGTCTACACAACTATGTCCAGATATATACCCCACTGGGAATAGCTTCACGGAACATAAAATACCCTGACCCTGCATCAAATGAAAACCTACACATCACAGCTAGTTCTAACCTTTAGATCTTACTATCATGCCTACATTTGCAGAAATAGCCCTATCTTAATCCTGAAACACAAGGTACTGCTTCACAAACAATTGTTGCTCTATAGATGCATTTATTTGAAACTGATGTTTTTCTATTGATCGTTTGGTCATCAGTATACGAAACCAGCAGGAACACAAATGCAGACAATGGATGTCGTCCTGGGATCAGCTAATCGGAGGGTCTTTAATATTTACACAGTGGTTTCTCAGCAGGGTCTGCACCATCCTAACACACATGTGCACCCACAAACACAGAGACATAAATGTTCACCCAACTGTGGAATGTTACACCTCAGCCCTATCCCAGTTAACGACACAACATGCAGACCACCCCTAGTCGCCCCCAGAAAGTCTCATGCCAGATTTTCCGCTCCTCACTCCATCTGCCTCGTCCAGAGCGGACTCCCCCGTCTGAATCCACCTGCATCGGTCAATGCAAGAACTTTGAAATTCATAATTCTCCATTTCAAATTCACTCCACTGTGATACATGTGGTAGAACTTCCTAAAACATTCCATTGATGGGACTGTGTTCACATTTTTTGCCAAAAAGACTATTCGAGCCATTGTAGCTGTTGACTGGATGAGATCTGCCACTGAATACCAATCATTTCTTAAGAAAAATATTTCACTTATAATTCCTGCCCTATCAGAGTATGGTGGCTGACAAAAGATCTTTATACATTTTTGCAGTAACTGTGAGTAGTTTCTTCATTTTGGTACCACAAACATTTAAATCCATTCCAGAGTAACGATCTCGCTTACAAATTTACCTTTTGTATAACAACTAACAATTCCCTTGGCTGCACAGATGCAATAAGAAGTAACAGAAACATCCAAGTCACACCCTTGGATTAACACACGTTGTTTTTGAAGAAAATTGCTTTCACCATTTTCTGATATAAAGAAACACTCCAAAAACCCTCCACCAATAACCAACACTTCTACAGACAACACTGATGCCATTTCATTGACAGCTGAAATGCTAAAATGATTAAATTCAGCCCAAGACACACCCTCAGACTTTCTAAGCATGTGCCCAGGCAGCCCCCGTTAATTTCACAATTAATAAATAAGTTCATTTACTCACGGTTCTGATCCCAGTGAATGAATCTCCAAGCCTCTAATGAGTCAGGAGCTGCACAGCTGCTGCTGGAGCCGCCCACGGAGAGTGAGTTATCCTGAGTCACCCCGAACACCCAACCCGGGCTTAAGAGCACACAGCGAGGGACCAGCGAAGCCTTGGAAGGTCCCCCCCCGCCCGAATGCAGCCGGCAGCAGCATAGAGCTGCACATGTCCACTAGTGAGACGTCTGAGAGTGTCTCCCTGAGAGTGTCTCCCTGAGAGTGAGTCTGGGGAGACAGTGCCGGTTCCCTCTGCTGATTCACACCGTCACTGAGATGACGGGATGCCGCCCCCCTCCCCCCCCACTGAGAACATCCCGCCCACTTTTCGCGATCGGTCAGGCAAACGGCATTTAAAAAGCCGCAGGTCGGTAATGGGGCAGGCCGCCGGTCGCGGCCCAGTTGATATTTAACTCCACTTTCACTGTGTGGCGTTGGGGACCGGCCCCTGGGACCCCCTCCCTACCAAATCCAGCTCCCCTCTGTCCTCTTTACTTCACATTTACCCTGTAATCAGCTCGCTAAATTATCCAAACATCTTCGCCATAGTCCAGCCCAAACATGCTCCTCTTACAGATTCACAACTGGTCCTGTTCATTCCAGGAAGCCTAGCCTAAAAACCCGTCCTGACCCAGGCGTGGGCTGAATCACTCACAGTCGCCACGCCGTTATCTTCCTAGCTTCAGACTTTGAGAACGACGTCTTACCTTAACTTCCCGGTTCACTCATTAACTTGACTCTGGGTCTCCCGCACGCTGGAGCTCCCAGTCCTGAAGTTGCCAGGTCCCCCTCGGATCGTGGTCTCATTGTGGGCTACATCAAGGAGCACGTGACACCTGTCATTCCTCCTGAAAACATTCCCTGCCCCCCGCCGTGAGGATGTCTCAGACCCAGAGCCTTGGGAACACAAAGGACATTATCCTCCCCCTTACACACTCCCCTCGCCCCCCCCCCAGTGGCTGCACAGGTGGCCAAGAAGGGGTGGAGTGTATGTCTGTGTGGGGGGGGTTGGATTACTGGGATGCACACAGCAGGGTTTCAGCTACAGAGACTTCAGCTGAGGTCGAGCTTAATGTATCGTCGCACCAGAACCAGGGGAACTGAACTATCACTGGTGCTGCCTGAATGCTCATGTAACTGGGAGACTCAAATGTTTGAGAAACAAGCAAACACTTTTTTTTTAATCGAAGAGTGATTTCACTTTTATGAACGTAACCTTACTCCTTATATAAACGATACGTTTTGGGATAATTACAGAGCCGTCATAGAGCGGGCTCGCAACACGAGAATCAGGGAAATGGCGTGTTTGCCAACGTACAGCCCCATGTACCGTACCAGTGTTCTATAAAAAAAAACACCCTGAGATTTACATGAAAGGTCTCCAAGCTTCATGCATGACAATCGGTTGCTTAGGGTTAAGACTACTCCAGCTGCAGTGATTGTCAGGGAGATGTCCATTGTTATCAGGAGATTAGTTCTGGTGAAATAATCCCAGTGCTGTTTAAAGGCTGTGACTCAGAAAACTGGAGGTCAGCACATATAGGTTTGAGTTCCAAATGTAAATGTTAAGGTCTACGTTTCATTTACCTTGAAAATGACTCAACGTCTAGGTCTGAGAGGACAGGCTAAAGCGTGGCTATCGCTATCTGTTTAAATAAATATACTGCTAACCCTAATACACACAGTAAAAAAAGCTATCAGAAACGTGTTTTAGTGTCCACATCCGGTAGCGCACTGTAGTTTTCAAAAGCTATGCAAGTTTTTGAAAAGCCAAAGGGTATTTTCTTCAAAATTCGCCGCCCACACAGCATAGACCAAGATGCAGACATCTAAAACCATAATTCATCTCTTAAAAAAACAATGGCTAGCTATGATTTAGCACTTAAGCAGCGACTTTTAATGATGTCACACCAAAACAACAAAAGCCAAATAACGTGACTAAAACAGGCTCTGTTGTTACCTGCAGAGTTACTTACCTTATTGTCTATCTCTCTCGGAACGTGCAAAAACACACAGCAGATGCTCTTTATAGTCGAAGGGCGACCGGGCCCTTAGCAGACGCCTCGATAAAGACTGCACAGAGATGCTCACCCAAACTCAGAAAGAGGGTGAGGGTTCTCTCGAGTTTCATCTGCTTCTTCGCTCTACCTGTCCGTCATGGCTGCTCTCAGACCGACACTCATTCTTAGGCTCAGCCACCCACACGATTCTTTTGATGAAAGAAAGAGAGCGATTGATTTGGTCTGCTCCATTATTCTGACAGCTGTCTAACCAGAACGGCCTGCCCCCCCCTCCCCAAAGCCACTTCACGTTCTAAGCACAGGCTAAAGGAGCTTCAGTCCCTCAGCTCGCCGGTCCTCTCTAACCCAGCCCAGTCACTGGGGGACCCCCCCTTCTCCCACGCCTAGCAGACACAGTGGCCCTTCGGTTCGACTTCAGAACATCTTTCCCTAGCAGCTCACTCCCCCCCCCCCCCACACAGCTCTGCCACATCCTCAAGTGATACCATCATATTCCACACAAAACTCAGCACCGTATTTCATCTCCATTATACTGTGCAAAAGTGTTAGGCGGTCAAAGAACATTTTGCATCAGTTATCTTAACGTTGCTGTGAAAATTATGGACCCTGTCAAAGTATGTCAGCTTAGCCATTTTCATGGCGACTCTCAAACACACCCATGTAAATTTTGACTCAACCACAAGCACACCTTGTTTGGCCAATCAATACCTCACTGACTTTTTAACACTAATTTAATTAATTAAGTAAGTAAGTAAGTAACCTGGTTGTGAAACTTAAATACATGGAATGGAAAGATCCACCTAACCACCCAACTAGACATCAGAACCTTTTAGGAGAACCCAGGAACTTCTTGTTCATTTTTGTCGTGTTGCTCCTTATGTTCACATGTTCTAATGTTAAGTTGTGATTTTTGTTCTGAGTACATACACACTCACTACTAATCAGAAATGATTAAACAAATTAAACTAATAAAATGCTATGTCAGATATTTCATGTACGTTTTTTTCCATCTGTACGAAGCAGTCTGCTCTCACAACAGCCTTTCTGTGACCAGGAGAGGTTGGTGTTCTTCACTTATCTGAAGGTCGTCATGATTCAAGGTAACGTTACGTTACAGCTCTGTTTTCACTACTTCTCAGAGAATGCTCTCTTTTTTTTCTGTCATCAACACTGGTGAGCCATACTACAGTACCAATTCATACACCCACGCTACATTGTGTCTAACATGCTAAGAGTGTTTACTGTACCATTGTCTTCCAGATAGTAATATGCACTGATTCCACATAAAGCAAAATAAAGGAAACCCAAGGTAACGTAACGTGACAGCTGTAGAGTAGCATCATCCGCAAACCATCAACGGGACTGAGTGATAGGAGAAGCCTGGAGGATGGAGGATAAAATTCGAGGGTATGTGGTGAGACAAGTCACAGGGAATCGTGAAAACGCTTTTTTTAGTTAAGGCACAAAGCCATAGCCTCAAGGGAAAATGTAACTCAAAAGTCATACTGACCACAGCAGCCTCAAAGTCCAGCCAAACCTTGAGGTCCTCAAGATGCTACAAAAAAAGAACAGCTGTTGAGAGTAATTTTGGTGGGAAGCTGGCCTCAGTACTGATACTGCAGAGGCTTGTAGATAGAAAGCCTTCCCCCCCCCCCCCCACAGGAGACCAGATGTCAGTTTGCATTGTGACACAGATTACAGGAATGGCTGTGCAAACACCCTCAGGTGTGCATTCCACACCAGGCCAAGATCGGGCGGGGGTGGGGGGGGGGGGGGGCCCCTTACCAACAAAAAAAATCCCGCC
>JAODUD010000134.1:19375459-19386811 GCA_026784285.1 Stomatorhinus walkeri
GGTCGGCCTTGGAACCTATCTCCCGCGATAAGTGAGGGATTACTGTATATTGTCTTTAGGATGGTGCAGTAGAGATGCACATTCAATAGTCAACGTTGAATTCTGAACTTTTCCAGGCCAGTGATGAGCCGTGCGATACTTTATACTGGTGCCAGGCCATGGCAGCCCCCACGCAGCCACGCTTCCAGTCTCTGTAGCGATCATGAGCGTAAACATCTCCTACAGTGTTTAACAATGCATAGTATGGTGTGTTTTCTTTTAGTGTTTAACCAAATAAACTTATTAATTCATTTTCAATTGCTGGTATTTAGGTGGTTACAGTAATAAATAATTTACTTACTCAGTGACAGTATTTGCTTATATATTCATATTTAATGTGATATTTTCCACTTTCAATGGATGTGGTACATTGGAACATCACCTCATTATAGTTGAGGAGCACCTGAATCTCCTTAGTAGAGTGTTAAAGCTGTAAAGTTCTGAATAACTGGGGCAGAAAAAGTTGATTTTCAGCTGTTCTGTGAACATGTCTGCTAGTAAATTGGAAATGACACTGGGAGGGTAATAATGTTTATCCATCTATCATTCTGTCCATCCCCCTGTCTGTTAGAGTTGGATTGTGCCCTTCAAGATACAGGCATAAAGATTCCAATCTGTATTCCCTCGTAACACCCGCTTTGCAGTGATGGCTTCGCTTTGTCATTATAGAAAGGACCCTCATGGGTTCTTCGCTTTCCCGGTGACGGATGCCATCGCACCCGGCTACTCCATGATCATCAAGCATCCGATGGACTTCAGCACTATGAAGGACAAGATTGCCACCAACGAGTATAAAACCGTCACTGAGTTCAAGGTAAGGCCATCGCGGCTGTGCATGCAAGTGGGGAGTGAATGGTTACCCATGTGATTGAGGTGTCACGAATTCAGCCACCAGCAGGGGGCTCCCTTTTGCAGGGAGCAATTTCAGTTTTCACTGCCAATGTGGTAAGCACCTGGGCCATCTCTGGTGGTAAGCACCTGGGCTGCATTAGTCTGGGGAAACGCGTAGCGCTTGATAAGATCCATCAGCTAGACCCCATATGAGAATGCTCGTTTCGGCTTTGGGGCCGTACATTCAAGGGCCCGTTCCTCTCCTCTGCCGGCCGCAGGCAGACTTCAAACTGATGTGCGAGAACGCGATGGTGTACAACCGGCCGGAGACCGTGTACTACAAGGCAGCCAAGAAGCTGCTGCACACGGGCTTCAAGATGATGAGCAAGGTAAGGAATCTCCCAAATATGGTTGCGCTTCATCGCAGTACTAATTTTTGCATCCCCAGAATTGTAAAATTTTATACAGCATGGCATTAAGTGATTTTCTAGGTTTGTGTTAGTTTGCCACCTAAAATGTGTCTAAAGAGGCACGTAGACGGGGTTTTCTCCACTTTCGTAGTTAAAATCTGACGTTTATAAATGTTGAGGAGTAATTCGCGGTGTTTGCTTGCAGTTTTCTAGCTGTCGTGGCTTAGATTAGATGTTAGTCCATCTCTGCTCTGTTTCTCAAGGGGGGCGCGTCATCCAGCACGTCCCCATAAGGCCCCCCAACCCCCCGCTGGTCGTGATGGCGCGCTCCGGCCTGTCTGCAGCGCAAGTAAAGCGCCCCCCTTGTGGGGCTGTTATCTCTGATCTGTTTACAGGAGCGTCTCTTAGCTCTGAAGCGCAGCGTGTCGTTCATGCAGGGCATGGATTTCTCTCAGCAGGCGGCCATCCTGGGGGACGAGGACATTGCCCCCGAGGAGCCCCCTCCCGAGGTGGCCCCCGCCCCGGTCGAGTCGACCAAGAAATCCAAAAAACAGCCAGTCAAAGACATGAAAGAGGTCATCAGGTAAAATAACATAGGAGAGGGTGTCTGCTAGCATGTCAGCAAACCATCTTCCTGGCGTTCTGAGGACCTCCTTCCAAACTGTTTTGGTTTATTTGTTTTCTGAGTGTTGAAAAGGACTTGAGCTGTGATGGGTTTCGACCGTTAATCGATTCTCTTCCTTTATCATCAAGCACATTAGACGATTTTGGCCACCATTGTAGCCGATGCCCGCCTTAATGGGGCGGCCCTTTCACCTGCCTTTCACCTGCCTATTCACACACACAGTTACCTGTTTGAGCCTGAGGGAAACGCGTGCAGCCTGACTGACAGCACAGCGGAGGAACACGTCCTGGCTCTGGTAGAGCATGCGGCTGATGAGGCACGAGACCGGCTCAACCGATTCATGCCAAACTCCAAGGTACTGTGTGTGTGTGTGTGTGTGTGTGTGTGCACGTGATCAGGAGTTCCGGGCACATCCTAGCAAACCATAAGTGAACTCAACTCACCTTATAATGCTCATTTAAATCTATATTTTCTAGAGCCTGACATAATGCGAAGTCAGTACAATGGCAAATACCATTTGTAGGGTGCAAAAAACTGTCTAAACGACACTAAATGTTAATATGGTGCTTAGCATTGAATGATGGCTAACGCTGAACATATTGGCTGTATTCTAATAACTATTGTTATATCTGGATAGCAAACATAAAGTGAGCAGTATTCCGTCTTTGCCACCGACATCTGCCTTTAACCTCATGTGATGTGGTTGGGATATCTAGGGCCAGGAAGAAAGTGTGGACGTTACAGGTCAGCTGAAACCTCAGCAGTCAGATGCAGTCATTAGTGAATAGAGGCGTCCCAGGTCTCACCGGCTGGGATCTGCACACCGGGGTGACTGTAGGCTGCCTGGACACGTGGCTTCTGTCTTTTTCCCATTAGATGGGGTACTTGAGGAAGGAAGCGGACGGAGCGCTGCTGTACACGGTGGTGAACCAGGCAGACCCGCAGGCTGAAGGCGAGGCTCGCACCCTTTCCCCAGTCACTCCCACGTCGCTCTGATTCATACATGCTGAGCTGAGAAACATGGCCCCTGGGGGAAGGAGAAAAACAAACCCCATTCTTTTTCCTACCATTGTTGGGTCAGATTTTCCACTTCAGCTAAATGCGTTCGCTGGCGCCAGTCTTCCCGGGGGCCTCTTCCACTATTAGGCAGCCTCGCTTCGAGCTCTGCTACTTTCCGTTCACGTTTTATCCCCTGCCAGCTCAAAGCCTTAAGCATTAATGAAACATGGAAGACCAATTGATTTTAATGTCTTATTTTATCCCCATTTGTTTCTGCAGATGAGGAGACTCACCCAGTGGATCTGAGCTCCCTGTCGAACAAACTTTTGCCTGGCCTGACCACCCTTGGCTTCAAAGATGACAGACGACACAAAGGTTTGTGTCAGGTGCACACACAAGCCCTATTTTTGTGTTCCCTTGCTGTTCTGTGTTTGGAGTGCCTCAAAACAGACGGACATGTAAAAATATGACCTTTGTGTATTCATGTAATAAGAATCCTATGTAACAAGGCCAGCTGGACTATGGCCGCAGCGTACTGGAAGTCAGAAACGATGAATAAATAAGGAGCTGTGCTAAAAAACTGTGACCGCATGGAAACGTCAGTGAGCGCTTCTTTTTGTGTGTGTGCACGGAACACGGTTTCCATTGTCCAGTGTTTTTCCTGCAGTGACATTCCTGAACAGTGCCTACAGCACCCAGTCTCTGCAAAACAACACAGTGTACCCAGACCTGCTCCCCGAGGAGATGGACCTGCTCTACTCGGCCTATGGCGACGACACGGGGGTGCAGTGCGCCCTGAGGTAAACGCGAGCTTTGCCCCCCGCCGCGGAAAGCGTCCCCTGGGGGGTGGCGGCGGGTAACTCACAGCCACGGACCTTCCTGTTTTGACCTTCAGCCTGCAGGAGTTCGTGAAGGGCTGCGGGGGTGTCACCAAGAAGCTGGTGGACGAGCTGCTGGACAAGATGACGGGGAACGACCATTCTAAAGCGGTCTTTCAGATCCGACAGGTAGCCATTTGCACGGGGCGTGGAAGGTGGCGATCTGCTTGCGTCAGTCAGGCACTCAGTGTGAAAATGATATTGCTGTTAAATGCTTTTAGTTGGATTCATTGCTTAACTTGAACTAAACAAAACTGTAATTAAAGTTTGTTCATCCTTAAATATTACCATCTCACTAGTATAACAGTTTTACTCAATGTTTATTGTTTATATAAAGTTTTTATTGGTTTGTCATTTTATAAGAATGTATTTCAGTATGCCAGCTAAAAAGCTCTATTGTAATATTTTTTCCTGCTGAAGAAAAGAAACATTTCAGTGAAGTCCCCTGATGAGATGAAGTCCAGCCTGTGTGAAATGCAGGTAACTGTTTATCTTGCCAGATCCGGCGTTCCTGAGAAGGGTGGTGTATTTAAGCGATGCGGCATTTCAGGGGAGATACCTCATAACCTTGGTGTTTGTTTGCCCTAGGTTGGTGACGGGACGGGGATATCAGGAGAGAATAATTCTGTGCTGGATTTCATGTCCATGAAGGCTTACTCGATGTCTTTAGATACGTCTGTGCTGAACAATCTGGGTGAGGCTTCCTTCTGCATACATTCTCATCGAAGCTGTTTCTTTTCCGTTTGCATATTTATTTTCCTTCCCCCACAGCCAGGTCACTCCCGTCTCCATCTCTCTTCCGTCTGCAGGGAAGGTGGTGAAGAAGGAGCCGGAGCAAGAGGACGCCCACCTGCACTTCGAGACGGCCAAGCTGCTGCAGGACCTGCAGGAGGCGCAGGTGGACCGCGTGGGCTCGCGGCCGTCCTCCAACGTCTCCTCGCTCTCCAACGCCTCGGAGAGGGACCAGCACCATCTCGGTGAGCGCCTCCTCCCCTGGCATCTGAGGAGGTCCTTGTGATTTTAAAGCTTTATTTTTAGATTCCCGCTTTCCATTAACCTTGTCACGAATATCTATATTTCATTAGAGCATCCCGGTAATGTTTCCCCTATTAGATGCTCAACATCTCACGTCTTGTTGATGTTTTGTTGCGGTCAGCTTTAACAACATTATTGCAGTGTATTGCAAGTAGTATCTACACAGCTTGTGTTGTGAAATGGCACACCCCACCCCTAATCCTTTACGTATTGATTGTTCTGTTAGTGAAACTTTACAGAACGTTTGTTTCACAGTACCATATATTAGTTTGCGAATTATGTTTCAATAGTCTTACTTTCAAAAATGTTGCTCGTATGCCATCCTCTGCTACTTTAATTCCAACCAAGCACCAAGTCGGGCTTGATATCAGCCATCCTGGCATTACTGTTCAGGAAGGTCTCTCTTGCACTGATTCCATGAAAACCTCGAAGGACCGTGTTGCCTCTGGGAATCGTCCTTGTAGCAAGCTGTCAGTTGAGTGCTGCCTTCCCTGTTTCGCCCTCTCTCAGGAAGTCCATCGCACCTGGGTGTTGGAGATCACCCTGAGCTGGTTCATGATCCATACGAGTTCCTCCAGTCTCCAGAACCGGGCTCAACTGCCAACAGCTGACTGACACACAGTGCAATATGACATCCTGGCTTCTTTCCACAGATTTGTAGCATATACTTTTTTTTTTGTTTGTTTTTTTTATGTAGGGAATACAGGAACATGGTCATGTTGTGAATTAAGTCTTTAGGCATGATTGTACAGAATGAACATTTGTATGTGCTGGTCAGTTTTGAGAATAAATTCTCTTTGAGGGTTTCTTTTTATACATGATCAAAGTGTTTGTGTTTATTTTGTTTGCACTGTGCCATCTGCCCCCAAGATGCAGGATTCCTGTTTGTCAGAGTGACCTGTGGTGACTGCGATGGGTTAGACGGGAAGGTGGTACAGGAGATGGCCCGTCTTTGGTACTGTTTCATCGTACATGGCCATGGTCAGTTGGTCTGATAGGCTAGAGCAGTGGTCTCCAACTGAGTGGTCTGTTCACTATTTCACCGATCAGAGGATGAGGCTATTGTAGTGGACTACTAATGTCTTGAAGATTGATTTATCGATTGCAATCAACCAGTTGGCGATGCAACCTGCATGTACTCGGGGGGGTCTTTTCTCAAAAATGGGCTTGGCCTACTGCTTAAGGTCACTCAAGAATGCCTGCAGAACATTACTTCACATAACTATTTTATGCTGCAATCTCGTCACTGAGTCCTACTTTGATTGAAATCATTGATAGAAACTTCTTAAATATTCCCACCCTATGTGTTTTCAGTGTTTTTTTATTTTTTAATGTTCATTTCCCCTGTCTCTAATAACTTCCATTACTTTTTGTAATGGAAGTTGGTTAATTACATAAAATTACAGATTTTCCCACAAAACAAGATAATTAATTGAATTGAGACAGCACATAATTGTTGGGCAGTTGCGTAGCTGATCTTAGTTGTGACAAGCATACAGAATTACAGCCCCTATTTAGATAGGATGACTGCCTTTAGCTATTGATTAATAAGGTGAGGCAGGGATAGTCTCACGTTTTTTTCTAGCCCTGGTCCTTACACACCTCTAAAATCTGAGTTCTTTAATTATGAACTATTCATTAGCCTGCATCTACCCACCTCCCATTATAACATATGGACCATCTGTTTTATTAATCCTGCAGCATTCCATTGAGGTAGCCTTTATAAAGGAGAAAAGTTATGGCTTGGCGCTTATATATTTGTCTAAAGCAGTAATTAATAATGCCACAGTAAATCATCACTAAAAACATTCATCCTCACCTCTAAAAATAGACAACGGGAATGCCAGTTCCTCAGCATCAAGGACAGTGAAACCTGCATATAGTGATCATGGTTATAGTGATCGACCGCTTATATGGATCAAAAAGCCTGGGACAGAATCATTCCTATACAAATATGCTGTACCTTCTATTACTTGATATTCATGTAATAAATATACAAATGTCAGTTAGATGGAAATCTGCCTGAGACAAAAAAGGGGGAAAATCTGTTATAATGATCGATTTCTCCCAGACTAATGTGATCTGTATAAGCGGATTCAACTGTACTGGCAACGACCCATTTAGCTACAGAGAAAACTTTGGAATAAGAAACCCAAACTATATGCTATCAGCCTTATCCGGGACCATTATGTTTAACGCAGGAGTGCTATTGCTGGATTTAAACTGGGTACATACCATGTACTAGTTACTGTACAAGGTGTGCGGTACAAGGCCTACACTTCAGCTTACATAGTACACAAAATCTCAGTTGCTTTACTGACAGAGATATTTACGTGGATATGTGGTTTTTCGTGTGTTCTTGGTAAATACAGACACCGCAAACCGTCATCTTAAAATCTCTTTACATTATACCTACAGTTGCACTCTCACTATGCGAAACAAAACAAAACCAGTCCAACAGCTTCCTTGCAGTATTGACTTTGCCAGGCTGTGTTGATGTCTTGCCCGCACTATCCTTTACATCCATAATACACAATACCATGCTGTCTGCACTACATCTTATTTTCTAACTTACATGTGCTGCAGAAGCGAGCACCTTTTTCTTTAACTTTTGCCCTGCGACGTGAACCCGAAGCCGACAGGCCGCCTACGGTAGGACTGGCTCTGGTGCGCTCGGCCAGCCGGGGGTCACTTTAAGACCCCGGAGAGGGAAGGCGAGCCGCGGCAGACAGTCTCCATAGCAGTTCCGCTTGAGTTCAACTACAGCTTTCAATCGCAGTGTTGAGTGGATCCGCGCGTATTTGGTAGGGGGTGCTTTTGCTGTTTCCTTGCTTTTGTCGGACAGCGAAGCAGCATTTTGCGCTTGTTCTGGCCGCCCGTCCTTTGCGCGCATTTCCCGGAGAGTCACCTGCGCACTGATTAGTTATTAGTGAGACGATGGGGACCAAGACGGGTAGCGCGGCTGCGGGGTTTGGACGCGGCTCTGTTATACCGACCGTCCCGTAAAAATCATCACTCAATATTCTGCATTCGTCGCTTGTTCGCCTGAATGTAAGTATACGGCTACTTATAATTGTCAGTTGTATAGTCCTATATGCATTCGAATATCGTGATTATATATTGGGTTAAACTGTTAGAAAGCCTTGAAATGTCATGTAGAAAATGTCTAGATAACACAGCGACCTATTGTCTTGAAATGTTATTTTTTACGTTAAAGTTTTTCTTTTTTCAAATTAGTCGTCTGGCCGTGCTTGGATTTTTGTTGGCATGTTTTGTTTGCTGTCCTTCCAAGCATGCAACATTTGGTAACTATATCCTTGGGATGATCCCCCGCATGCGAGGCCGTGCTGAGCATATGTGTACTTTATTTTCCGTTTTCCCGGTTGTGGAAACGGGATTTTGCGTTATTTGTTAAACAAAACAACCCGTAACGAACTAATGTGCCGGACAGGAGCGCAAACAGGGAGACCTTTCGCTAGGCAACTGAGTGTCACTCACTGGCATTTAGCGCAGGAAGTTCCTATTTACTCCACAGGGACTAACGCGCTGCTGAGGGATGTTAAACCTCAATTCATCTTAAACAGAAACTGCGAATGATTTAAAAAAGGAACTTAACCGGGTGTTTTTTTATTCTCAAGTTGCTCTCAGGGCGAGGAATGATGGGAGTTAACTTTAAAAACATGGTGTAGAATGACCCACTCTCATGGCTTATGTGTTACAGAGAAGAATCTCCATTAAAGCAATCTTGCATTTATTCAGTTACATGGGACGGGGATTATTGTTTTAAATCTAAAATCACCGTTTATGGAACCGTTTTTATCAAACATGGTACAGCGAAACGGGGCTTGCCTACAATGAACGAAACATTGTATGCTTGGAGAAAGGTGCAAGGTGGAAAACCTCTAATGACAATGCCGAAATAGACGACTGATCGATGTATTGTGATTCTGTAAGGAGGAACTACTGAGCAGAAACCAACAGTGACAGGATTTGTGGTGTAGGATCCCTGTGTTAATGCGTGTTGTGATACGTCGGACTCGCTCTCTCTTGCTCTCTCTTACTCTCTCTCTGGAGACAGAAGTCCTGCCTGCTGTGTCAGCAGCAGAGCCGTCTCCTCTAATCAAACCCAAAAGATCTCCCAGATCATTACATGAGATGTGTGCTATTTTTGGGTGGAGTCCAGGATCACCTACTCAGAATAGAAAGATGAAAATATTCTGCTCAAATGAGGTGCCTCTGTTTCAGGGATGTGGTCGTTTAACAGCCTTGTTTAGCTTTTCTGTCATCTCCTGTTAATAAGTCTCCAATAACTGCTGTATGGTCGCTATTAAACTGGATATGATGAACAGAAATATGTAGACCTGATTTTAATAATTTAATTGTGGTATGATGGGGAAGATTAAGCTGTCACTTTATTTTCTTTGAAATATTTATTCTGCATTGTTGAAAGTACCTGTTCTTTCAGTTGATAATTTCCTTAAATAAGAGTGCAGTCTGCTTATCTGCGGCACAGCATGGTAACCTGCACGCTCTGTACTGAAAGTACCCCTGTAATGGCACCAAAAGCAGACCATGCCAACCAGTACACAGGGGGCTTCAGACAGGCAACCGACAGGGTCTCACAAAGTGTTCGCTGGTACAATCTTGGCTATCTGAAAAAAAGAGTAATTGGATAACCAACGTGGACGGATGGCTCTGGAGTTTCTGCGTTTTCAAGACCAGTAGGGAGTAGGGAATGGGTTTTGACCTTGTTACAGTGGAATGGATCAGCAAGTAGAATTGAACGCAGTGTTGTGTTTCTTGTTGCATTTGCAAAAAGCATAAACCCATCTGCCTTTTGTCCCTGATAAGTGAATGATGGGCATGCAGGTTGTGCATTTTAATCATAAATACAGCTCCGTGCCTGTAAACCACCTCATTTCACTGGCAAATTTGACATTAGCAGCACGAGACTTGTGTTTCTGTTGCGTGTTAACATTCTAGGCTGAAAGGAAACGGTGCGCTAGCCGCCACACTGACCTTGTTCCCGCCTTTTCAGATGAACGCCTTTGCACGGAGGCTGCGGCGCACAGCTCCCTCTAGTGGAGACTGCCATAACGAGCTGGTGACACCTCCAGCACACTCCCGCGTTAATGGGTGGTCCCTGCCGCTCCACAGCTTCCAGCTCATTGGATGGCTGGTCTACAGCTACATGGCTGTGGTTGTATTTGGGATCTATATCCCCCTTTTGCCTCAGCCGTGGTCCCCCGCTGCGTACGCTGTATCCTTGCCCTGCGTGTAAAATGTATGTCTTATGTCTCTGATGCATTGTATGTGCTTTTAATCTTTTAAAATTGAGGTTATGGTTCCTGTCTAACCTCACAACAGTTTTAGTGCTGAGTAATTTTTACATGCATCCTTCTATGAACAGCTTTGTAAAAGCTGCTAAATTAATTCTGTGAAATGGATAGTGGATGTGTATTGTTTTTTTCCTTTAATTAACTCTCAATTTTGTTTCTATTAGATTATTAACTACAGTTCTTGTCTGGTTTATCTCACTGCTACTAAAAGATTGCACTAAAGCTGTAATGGCAGGGTTATGGATCCTGGGCCTGTGGGTATCTCCCGCCCAGATGAGTACTTTCTCACGGGCTTCCAGTGTCATCGCCACCCTGTCCCTTAATCTGTGACATCGATCCTCACCTCGTTACCATGTTTATGTCATTCACTTGGTAATACGTACAATAAAGGGGTTTATTATAAAAAACCCAATGCTTTCATAGTACAAATCGCCACATCTCACACTGAGCAGGGAATATGTTTCTTTTCATTTTCATTGTGCTTAGTTGTAGGAGAATTCTGCATTCTTTTATAGATAAGCTATGTTAAGTTATTTGGTATAAATCATGTCAGAACTGGGCCGCTTCTGTCATTTGGTAACACCACCATTTTACTGGCTTTTTGTCTATCGTGAGTGAATATCTCGCATCTTTCTTTGTTTGTGTCCCACCCTCTGCTGTTTTTATAAACGTGACATTTAATAGCATAGCTGTTGGACCCTGTTTTTTTTTTTTTTTGTCTCAACCCCCTAGAAAAATTATTATTTTAAAGCCATTCGGTGATTTGTCTTGTATTTGTATTTATGTTTTGCATCTACAAATTTTAACCGAGGATGAGGGGGTGGTATATTGTAGGATCCGACGCTTATAAATACATTTGCCTCTGTGTTAATGGATGTCATGCCTCTTCACTTGGCGTAATTGGCTGCCTTCACTCTTCTGCTCCTTAACATTTGAAACCACGCAGGCGGTCGGCATCACCTTCATCTTTCACCTTGTGGCACACCTGCTGGCGGTGTCCATCGACCCGGCTGATCCCAGCGTCCGCGCCCGGAAGAACTATTCCCTGCCCATGCCTGTGCTGGACCGGAAGAAGCACCCCCACGTCATCCAGAACCTGCACTGTCACCTGTGTGACGCCGACGTGTATGTGTTACGTCATCCGGAACCTGCACTGTCACCTGTGTGAGGTCGACGTGTATGTGTTACGTCATCCG
>JAODUD010000134.1:19517815-19540509 GCA_026784285.1 Stomatorhinus walkeri
TTGCAAACAATGTTGTAAACAATACAGGGAGGGTTTAAAAACGTCCAAATACACGTTAAATAATTAAATAAATATGGTGTCCCTACTTCACAGAAATTCAGTTATCGCGGTCGGCCTTGGAACCTATCTCCCGCGATAAGTCTTCTGCTAGCACAGTGTGGCGACACTCCTGCCAGCCAGCGCCCCGGGGGACTGATGCAGCTTCAGTGACCTTCCCATTTGCCCTGGTCTAGAATGACAACGGGGGCAGTCAGTCAGCCATCCCACTATCTAGACTGAGTTTGCCGCGAAAGATTAACGCTCACCGATCCCGGGCTCGAACAACCTAAACCTGCACGAAGCGGATTTAAATATAAACAGAAAGGCATGTTAACAACAAGAAAACATACTACTACCACTGTGCACCAGCGAAGTGAGACAGGAGACTGAATGCAAGAGTACAGTTGTGTGGCACCAGCTGCATTCACTATTACAGTTCACATTTTCAGGTTGATTTAAAAGAATGGTAATTGGAGAATGCAGAACAGAAGCTATCAGTTTCTCGACAGTGGTAACAGTCATTTTTGCTGTTATTTATCCACACACCGATGGTCAAAAAGGCTAGGAAAGCTGTCAGAAAGGTATGTGTGTGTGAGGATCAGTGCCAAGTCAGCAAAACAAAAAACAATCCGATCATAAAAGGAGGAAGCTTCCCATTTTGCCACAGCTTATCTGATTAATGTTATGAAATTCAGGATTGTAGAATTTAGCCATTTACAAAAGGCATTTTATGTAAAAGCCAAAACTCTTCCCAAATCACCAACTGCTACATTTAAATTTTTTAGGTGATAGAAAGAGATCATTCAAAATGGAAGCTGACATCTGTTTGATATCTGCAGTAGTAAAGTAGCAGTCAAGTGCATATTTAGTACTTCATTATTACAGTAAAATATCACTCCTTTACCACACAATAGCAGTTCTCAGATATATTTCACAATGTAATAAGAATCCGGTGCTTTTGAAGGTGATGCCCTTCCTTACTATGAAAGCTTTAATTGGCCTTACAAATTTCACATACACATTAAAAGACCTTGTACTTTAAGATGTCCCCACAAGTTAGCTAGTGCTAATGATGTGCTGGCCCTAATCGGCATTCATGTCAAGTTTTGGAAGTGTTACACTTCACACAGCCCATTAATGGAAAAAGGTGAAGTCAGAAGCAACTGCTCTGATGTACACATTTGCAAATCTAGATGTTAACTCACCAACAAAAAAATACTAAACTGACAAAAGTATTACAGCATCCTGTTATTGCTAGAATAAATTGGCAGTGTGAACATAAAGCATGATGAATAAATTAAACTTCACATACTACTTGTGTCTTCCATAGTTCTAATGTCTCAGTAAGGTCTTTAGAATGCAGAAGACCAAGTACAGCACTGTGAAGCCTGCTTGTTAGTTACTGTCAAAAGGGCCCAGGAAAACAGCAAATCATCACTCTTGGGTAGCATGGCTAAAACCAGGCAACTCTGCTGATCGTCACACAAGCAAAAGTATTAAGGAAAGCCCAATCTACCCCATATTAGCAAGCAGTAGCTCTTAAAGTCAGCGCTAGAGACCAACCGCACGACAAATAGGCCAGGCAGGCGAGAAGCCAACAAAGCAACACTCACGTCTCA
Organism: Stomatorhinus walkeri; assembly: GCA_026784285.1. Classification (NCBI taxonomy): domain Eukaryota; kingdom Metazoa; phylum Chordata; class Actinopteri; order Osteoglossiformes; family Mormyridae; genus Stomatorhinus; species Stomatorhinus walkeri. The sequence goes on from JAODUD010000134.1 coordinate 19,519,474, forward strand.
CTGAGCAGTCGGTACCTGGAGGAAATGTCAGTGACATGCAGATTTTAGAGCTTCCAGAGGGCGTGTTACAACAGTAACAAGAGCATCTGCGGCACACATTTCTTGAGGCAGAACAAAAGCAGATGTTTAGAACTGAATTTCAGAAATTATCCCAAGGTGCACAACATGAACAAGCATGGCACAGTGGAAATGGGGGGGGCATAAGAATTCTGCAGAATATTCCAGTAAATGAAATCCAACTCTCCATATAGCGATCAATGCAGTCATCTCGTTCACTGATAGTCCAAATACTAAAGGGCTAATGCCAATAAAACAACGGTGTCATTTGCGGCAGTTTCAATTTCTTGCTAAACATTATCCTCTGTTATACCCTTCCCAGTCATTTTTGGTTACTTTTCCAGAACAGGATAGTTCCAGATCAAAGCACAGCCACAAACACAGAAGACACTAAGGTAAAAAGACCGAACACAAACTGGCAATGTCTTGCACTGATTGAACCATCAGATGGACTAAAAGGGTGGACGCAGTCACTGGGGAACTTACAGGGCCACAGCAAAATTGAGCGAACAGCATTACCCTCCAAGCAGGATACAGAACAAAGCCATTCTGGTGTGGTTCAGGCTAAAGAAAACAAGCAAGCAGAGGACAACATACACATGAATGAAGGTCATGCCAGTCTTCACTCCTCAAGAGTCACCACGGGAGTTATGTGCCTATAGGAGACCTCTGCAGGAATTAAGCAGCTATTCCAAGTTCAGATATGAGCAAGGCACCTGCCAGATTTCTCATGATATTACCACACAGAGGACTTCATGAAAAAACATAAACCTGGCGCATAATTTAAAGGAAGAGACATAAACAAATAATCATTCCAGGCTTGACAGTAATGAATCATCGCTACAATACACATACATCCTCTCTTGGTCTAAAGAGAGAAGAGATTCTCTTCTGTCATTTGAAATAACTGTTCCTGTGTTACGGCTGTAGCAAGTCACTGCAGACCTTGAACAACAAGCAAAACAAAATATTCTCTAAAGGACAACATGGAGCTTAATGAAATGAATGAATCCAATAAATTCCTGCTACATTAAAGAGAGCTTAATGAATGCTTCTGTAAATGGCAAAAAATAAGCTCAATGTATAAGAGCACAAAGAGCTGTGTGTCTAACTCAGCTGGCACTTCTATGGACATAAATATACAAACTAAGCCGATACAAGTGTGTGAAAAGTGGAAAACTGCTGGATGGTAAAGGGGGGCTTATTTTTTCACGAGCATCAAGAATTCTAGCTAAAAGCAAGGAGGGTTCTAAAATGACCTATTACTACATTCATGTTTTGCCTGAATATTACCCTGAATATAACTGCTTTTACTACTATTACCTTGCTGGGTGGATGTTAGTGGACAGCCCCCAGTCCTCCTAAAACACTGAAAGACTCAAGTGCTTGAATAAGTTTTATTTACACTAAAATATGTATGAAAATGTTCAAACACTTGTACTGTTCTAATGTGTCAATGCAGCACAAGAACAGCTCTACTATCTTAAAGTCACAAGACATTGCGCCAAGATTTGATGAGCGAGGACTGGAGGAGAGTGGTGCCATGGCAACCAACACTCCGTCGGAGTCCCAGGGAACCAGGTCGCACTGGCCATGCAGACAAACCTGGCAGGTTGGAGAGCTACAGAGCTGAGAGAATGCCAGGTGCGAGGGACATGGGAGAGCGGCCATGAGCGGTGCCTCGTAAGAGCCGCAGAAAAGGGTCTGATGAGATAGGTCCAGAGTTCAACCACAAGACTTAGGTCACAAGTTCAAACACCACAACAGCAAATACAGCAATGCTCCAGGGAAACCCTCAATAATCCGCAAAGAATATCAAAGACCATGAAGACATCCCTAAAAGGCAGTTTTGGTGCATGCAGCACACTTCAGGGTAGGTGTGAGGCTGATTGCTACCACTGACAGATTGAGGCCTGAGAATCGACACAACAACTAGAGTCCGACTATTCATAGACAGGGGGCAAAGCAGACTAGAATCCACTGAGCAGTGGAACCACTTCAGCTCTACAACAGGAGCACCAAGACTAGAATTCCAGAAAGGCCAGATCCCATGGAAGCACTCTGCACTATACCGGGGATGGAACACTGTTTCCTGAAGTTTCAATGTCCAGGAAAAAAAACCAAATATATTAATGTTACACAGACCTATGCAACACATGCTGCAGTCTGTCTTCTGAAGAACACAGTTCTTACAGCAACGACAGATCAGATTAACAACCCACTGAAGTACCCTGTATAGAGACCACCTTGAATAGAAACTTGATGCCTTGTCACAGGAATACATAGTTACTGATAATTCCCTAATGAAAGAGCATGCAATGCCTTCTGTGACACAAGCCTGTACTCCAGAGCTGTGCATTCAAGCAAAACCATGTGGCCAAAAAGATGCAGACATGGGCTTAGAATCGGAACGCATAACATGAGTGCATGTGCGTGCGTGCGAGCGAGTGAGTGAATGTGAGAGGATGATGGTACCTGATCTCCGCCTCCACAACCATATCCATTTAGGGATGGGTCTGGCTTGAGCAGCCCGGTGGAGCTGCTGGCCCGGAACAAACCAGCTCAGAGCAGTGTGCTCTCCAAGGTGATGTCACACCTGGTAGGATTAAAGAAACACTGCTCCAGTTAACCACACAGCACTGTGCCCTATCCCTCCCAAAGTGGGGGCAGGGGGAAACAACAAGTGCTTTCATTTCAATTGTAGGTTTGTTCCCCCCTAGCCAACCAGTTAGTGGACCAGGAAAATACTGCCTGCCTGCTACTCAGGGAGACCAGGGGCGAGTGCTCCAACGCTCTGATTTGACTTAACCATGCATAAACACATACATGCAACCATATACAAACAGTTCAGTCTCACTGGCCACAATAGAGTTATATATGAAACCACAGCTTTGACTCACCTAAAATTACCTGAACCAGAAGTAAAAAGGGCCCAAACATCATTACAAGTAAACACACCTGACCGACTGAATTATTTACGACCCTACGAGATTGAGATTTCACTACTAAAACTGACTACTTCATGTGTGATCAAATATTAGACTAGATCAAAATAGTACTGATAACTACAGGAGTCGATCAAAGAAAACATCAAGGAGATGTCACAAAAAATGTGTCAAAATAAAAACCACTCATTTTTCAAAAACCACATAGGATCTTAGCTGGCCAAAGAGTAATGGAAGCACAGGGTGTAGAACAGCAACAGGGCCTGTTATTGTTCCTTTGCAAGGCACATGCTGGCTAAAGCTATACAGTGCTTCCAGTCAACCTAAAAAGTATGCAGTAAGGAAAAGATAAGGAGAAACTACGAAAACGCAAAGGACTGGCATGCAATAAACCATAAAGATGCAAAACTGGTAATATAACTAGTTTACTAGTCTAATCAGCAGTTCAACAGATACCAAAATATTACTTTCCAGTGGTTTTCAAAGATATTTATCAGAGGCTTACAGGGACTGGAATGGAAAACCTAAGTCACAAAATGCCAAGAAATAAGTATGCTTTTAGAGACAGTCCCTTAGGGTAGAGAGAGCCTTAAAGTGGGCATTGCTGTAGGATAGTATTTCTAGTTTACTAGATAGCTTCTGTATCAAACTGAACATACTGGAATTCAAAGCTAATATTCTTTGACCTTCAGAAACAAAAATGAGCAGCCAGTGGTAGCTCAGCCCACATTTCCACACTGTTTGTACAAAAGCCATGTTTGGCTTACGTTTGGTTGTAAGGCTCAACTTCGCAACCAAATGGTGCAACACTACATTACAATCAACATATAAATTCACTTCACAAATCTGTCTTTCATGTCTTGTTTGTCCACATAGCCCTAGCAGATACACAAATATGAGGTAAATGACCTGTTAACAGATGTTAACTGCTAGACTTTAATCTTAATGTTTTGCATTGATCATTAATTTTCAGTATGCAGTCAAAGATGAAGATGGTGGTCGTCCATTGCATTTGAGAACAGTCGAGAGACATATTTAGTGTCCAATCGATATCACCAACAAATAAGAAAATCAGTAACATTATAATAAATCAGTTAAAGTGCATGACAACACACCTTGTTTGGAAGATTTACATGTATTCCTTAATTCGAAATATTATGTGCTTTTTATGAGCTTTTTGCCCATTGAAAACGAGAGGAAAAGATACACAAGTTGACAATACCCACTTCTAGAAGGTAGACAAATGCAAGATTTAAAAAAAGAACGTTGTGGTTGCAAGTCAATTTTAAGTTGCAAGGTGTTCAATAAGACAGAACCTAATTAGAAGACAGAAAAATGACATCGAGATGACATTGACCATTGGCTCAAAAATCAGCTTGACGATTCTAAAAATCCAGACTGAACGGCACGACTGCTACTCTCCAGCTTGGAAGAAAGTTTGGAAGGGAATCTCCAACATTTATGAAAAGGAGGAAAAGCTTATAGAAACTGAACCGAAATGTGCACTTCGTGACAAGATAAATAATCAGAAGCATATAAATAGGCGTTCAATGTACATGATGCATCCGCCCGTGCCCCCTTTCACCGGGGCGAGTGTTGAGAGGCTGCTCAGGTTCACATCACAACCGAAAACGCAACCCCCCCCCTGTTTGATCCCCGAGACCGCGTCCCGGTCCGCCATTAACTTGCTACGTGAACGTCGCAGATGCAATGCGAATTTTGACGTTCTTGGTCGATCTTAGGTAGGTATGTCAGAAACGCCTCGCCTCAGTCTAGGTGGCCGCTTCTATTGTTTCACCGCGTCCACTGGGAGCCATTTCTCCGGACGCGTATAGGTAGGCGGGTGATCAACTAGGCAACAACCAACCAAGTTACCTATTTATCAGTGAATACGAGAATTAAACACGGCCTGCACATCCAATTAAAAAATAAGATGTTTTACAAATATTAAGGATAAATTTTAATGCCGATTACTGCATGTTCATTCTACGAATGTAGCAACGCGGCTAATAATGGAGTCGCGGTGTTTAAAAAGCACTCATGCCAGAGATCGTCCGTTTTAGTCACCGTAGCCAGCCGGACACTTAATACGGCCCCAAAGATGGAACACACACGGGGAGCCGGCTGACTGGCACACGACACACCGTAAAGTCTTTAAAATAAGAGCTCGGCTCTAGTACTGCCCCCAGGAGACGACAGCAGAGAGGAGGGGGTCCGTGTGCTTTACACCGCGGATCCCAAGGCCTGTACAGAGGCCTGTGAGACCCAGTGCCTCAACTCCTAGCCCATCTCAGCCGCTCTTCAGACCTGTCAGCACCCCCAAAAGTAGTTTTAGGTCGCTCCAATTGAACTTAAAATATACATTTACCCGGCTGCTGAGCGTAGCCGCGTAATGCCGCCCCCGTCCCGCTTGTTTATGGGCTATGCGGACGGCTGCCCCTCCGGGAAACTGCTGAAGTGTGCGTGTATGAACGGGCTTAGCTTAGCCACTCACTCAGGGACTCGGCTTACCTGCTGTCAGCCCGCAAGGGACACTCCGTTAACTCGCCGGATAACTAACCAGCTAGGGGTTTCCTGATATGACACGGTTTAGTTGGCTAAACCGCCTGCTAATCCTCAGTTAAGCCCCTAAAGGTCTGACAACTGAACGCCAAGACCGAGTGTGTCGGACAGAGGCTACCGTCGCTCCGCAGGCTCTCCCAAGCTAGCCCCTAACGACGGTTCAAATACTCACTCCGTCGGGTGTTCCGGGTCGTAGAAGTCCCCCATCCTCTTCGCCGAACGCGACACAAAAAGACCCCTTCGGCTTGACTGAAAAACATCCAGCGGCGCCGAAGTCCAAATCCGAACCGGCTTACTCCTGAAAGCCTAACCGGCTAGCCTAGCCGCTAGCTAGCTAGTCAGACTGCGTTCATCGAGTGGGCAGCCGGACAGAGACTCGACACCATACGGATGCGATTAATCGCGGATCGTGGGGGGAAACCGCTGTAAATCTCACGGGCCAATTAGGAATCCTTATTTTAACTAAACATTAGCCATGCAGACAGCTAGCTAATGACCTAGTCGAATACGATTTACCCGCGGCGACTCCTCCTCTAACGCCATGACGAGGTCGGCCGCGAGCCTGCCTTTCCCGGCCCAGTTCTTACGTCACCCGGCGCGAGCCGTGTTTGGGAACGTGCGCGCGCCTGATGGACGACGTAAGAGCGCGAGGGTGAAGTGGCGTCACCAAAGAGAGAAAACAGTAACATAAGTTACGCGACCCGCGTAAGTCTGATACTAAATAAGTTAAGGTTAGCTATAGTAATATACAGTATATAATTCGCTGTTTGTTACGTCTTGTGGAAAATTTGCGCATTTTCAGTACTTGGGGTATTTGTCGGAGTTTTAATCTGTGGAGTCTTTTCAACCGGTACATTTAATACTGCCATGGTTGCTGGTCAGCTGACTGGAGTGATATTTTTAATTCGAAACAAGTCTGCACACACATTTACATGTATTTAGCACTTTTATTACCTTGTAAATAGTCTGTAGGATTTGCACACTACCACAACGCGTGTGATATAGCTAATTTAATCTTTCTAATGGAATAATATAGATTTGCAGTAAAATGACTGGGAGAGTCTGAAAGCGTTTTTGTCATGGCTCATGCGTGATAGTTTGTAGTCCTTTAGGTCGATAATTGGCGCTTAGTTACCAGGTAAGCTATCGTGGTTTTTCCAGCCCGTCCTGAAGAATTAGCTCAAGAGCAGCATTGGAACAATAAAAAATAGATTCTACATCTGTTACTGTTTTCAAGTCACTCATTCACGGATGGGAAGTCGGCAACACTCACCAGGCCAGGGAATGGGGCCTTGCAATATGCTGGCAGTGTGGGTGCGGGGCCGCAAGATTTCTAGCTTCAGTCCTGGATATTGGTGAACCCATTTCTTTGTTTGCCAGCATGTTTTCCCATATGTATTGGAAATGGGTGTAAAATTATAAATTGACTACAACAATGGTTTGCAACAGGGTCTCTGAAATCATTTAGTAAAAGTATGTTTTAAAAGGGAAATGGTCATAACAAGTTACTTAATTCTAAGGCCCTTTTTTGTATAAATGTAGGAGGGGTCAGTTGTTATGTGGAATTTATAGTGCTATGTACCATCCACCTAGAGCATTGCAACACAGTTCTGACTACGGTCTCTATGTACATATGTTTGTGTCCAGTAATCTTTGTGCACAGTTTTAAAAAAAGATCATAGTAATTTTGCTGATGTTTGTTAACCTTGTAGAGGGAAATTCATATAAATCCATGCAGCAGGTGGGGCCCTTTTGTCCAGACACAGGGAATGATACTCCCCCCTCTCCACAGAGAGCTTAAAAGGAATGCCAGGCCTCATCCTGGTTGCTGACCAATAAAGAGCCTAGGGAAAGAATTCAGGTGTTAAGTGAGACAAAGCCTGAGTTTTAGTGGAGGTCATTTCTCAATAGACCGTACCAACAATAATGCTTGCTGTCAAGTCCAAACTGGATTGTGGTTTCTTCATTGATCCACAGGAACATATCTGTTAGCTGGTATAATGGCGGGAAGGGCTGCAGACTTGTCTTTTAAACCTACTTTGTCCCTTCTCCTCTCCATTTTTAATCAATAATATAGTATTTTCCCATATATGCATAACATTCCTATTTGCCAACTTCTTCTATACGAGTAATTTCTGTTACTGGAATAATTATTTTTTTTCGTATTCTATTGCGTAGTATGTAGGACCTACTGAATAAGAAGAAGTGGGGCTTCAGGTCTGGAGACAAGATCATGTGGGTATAGGTGGAGCTGAAGGAGCCGCAACAAAACAGCTTGAAGGAGGTGTGGAGTTGGATGAGAACTAACACTGGCTACAAGCATCCTGGAAATCTGGTAGCGGAAAGGAACAAGGATAGGGATAATGAACTGAAATCTGTTAAACAGATTTGACTCTAGCTTGCCAGGCCAGCCCTCCCCCAACACTGCCAGCCTCACTGTGACAACTGCTCCTGCCACATCTAGTACCTTCACACCTCCCTGCAACTTCCCCACTGAAGACACCACAACCACCCCTCCACCACCCACCTGACTATCTGGTTTGCTGAGCACATGAGGGAAATGCTGAGGAAACTGTGCACAGGTAAGTGACGGGGTCTTGGTCTCAGGGTGCTGACAGTATGTCCCATGCAGTTTTATTGGCTTTTCTACTTTGCCTTCCCCTCTCTGGGTCTGCAGAAGGTGCCCTGGCTCTGTGTAGATCTGGCTGCCAAAAAGGGGGCAGCAGAGCTACGTTGAAGAGCTTCAGACCAGTTGCTCTTATTTCGCACATTACAGACTTTTGAGAGACTGGCCCTGAATCACTTCTGATCACAGGTCACAGACAACCAGGACCCCCGGAGTTTGCCTATGAAAGATGCTTTTCCAGTCCACAGTGGCAGGTGTACTTCTGGTTTACTGGGAAAGCGGTACTGTATGTTTTCAGGTGTTGCCAAACACCTGAACAGAGTCATCTGAACAGTTATCTTCACCGGTACTGTATGTTTTCAGGTGTTGCCAAACACCTGAACAGAGTCATCTGAACAGTTATCTTCACCACAGGGCATAATGTACCGTTTGGTGCAGAGAGTAGGAGGATGGGAGAACTTGAGGACATCATGAACAATTCCAAGCATCCCCACCATGGACCATTCTCTTGAAGCACCATAAGCCACTGATCCATTCCACCACTCTGCCATCTTCTCTTCTGGCTGCCCTCAGGAACAGTGCCTCCCCACAATATGTCAGCCTTTTTAACCAATGATTATCAAATCCTCTTTCTCACTGAGGTGATGAACAACGTTGCTCTTGGCACCTCCTGCCCCTAGGCCTTGCCTCAATCATCCCCATTTAGAAGTGATGCCCATGGACCTGATATGAAGGTACACTGCCATTCAAGAATTGTACATTGTCAAATTGATTATCAGTATATTAAACCTGCTCTTCCTTCTTATTGTACCATTGCATTTAACGGGCATTCAAAGATTACACATACATTGTACACAATATTATTTTCTCTGTTTCCTTAAAGCAATCTGGTATCTTCAGCATGCTATGAGGTGCATAGTATGTATGATTGTTGCATTATTATTGATATTTTGCTGACTCTTGGTGTGCTGCGTAGTTTAAAAAGAAGTGTTCTGCTACCTTTCTCAGATTACTGTAACCATGCATTGGCCTGATGCCCCACCTGCACTTATGGTCTAGAAAGGCTTATTTCTCATGACTGTGGCACTTCAAGTACTAAAACATGGCATCCCTTTCTCCCGGAAATCCTTCCCCGTCTGGTAATTGGATGGATGCAGCTGGAATTAACAGCTGCTAAACTGTCTGATATATTTTCATGTCTTGAGTGAAGAAGTTAATTCCATAGGGAAAGTACTAATGGACAGGTTTACATCATCTTAGCATTGTTGTGGAACCAATCCTCAGATTTGGATAGTTTACACAAGATTGTTACCGTGGTGTTGATTCTAAACACCCAAAAGAACAATGTGCCGAAGACACTCCTCCTAATTTTCCATATTCTTTGTGTCGTTAATATGCTGGTGTTAGGTGGTGAGGTTTCTTCCAAGTTTGGAGTAGAGCTTGTTTTAGCCGTGTGTGTGATTTCAAATGTGAGTTGTAAGTTGCTCCTTCCACCCACCTAAGCACCGTGTGCTCTAACAACAACAGCAGCACTGCTATTCTGACATAAGCCTGCATGATCTGTCAGTAGTGCTCGGAGTCCTGGACTTCCAGCAAACTTGGAACGTGCAATTGGTCATCCTCTAGGACCATAGAGCCCAAGGGAAAGGAGGCATTATATTTCAGTCACAGACAAAACATCACTTGCACTATGACAAATGTTCATGTCGTTTTGGCACTTTGATGACTTCATAAGATGTGTAGTTTCGGTGTTCCTGTGTTCCCTATGCAGCATAGTAATATTTATTTGTATATCCTGTCACTTTTCGAAACATTAAATTGATCACGGGTAAGATCCCAGAATATGATTAAACAGATGGTAATGCTGTCGTCTGGTGAAGTTAGAATGAAATAATCAAAATTTCATTCATTCATGTGAACTGCATTTGTTTTTTCAGTTCCTTTGTAGTAAGAGACACAACATGCCTTAGGCTTGGGGAATGTTTACCATTTATACTTAGCTCTTTTGCCATTGAATTTTCAGTTGATTACTTCTTAGCAACAGAGCTCTTGAATCGGCTTGTTCAAGAATCATGTCACATTAATTTCAAAGGATAGTGCTTTGCAAAGTAATTCACGGAAAGAATTTTCCTGAAATTACTTCCTGTCAAGTTTGTTTATGCTTACTAAAACTTATTCCTGACTTTTTAAATACTAAATTCAATATTAAAAATGCTACGCCGACCCAGTCATATTTTAGTAAGATTACTTACCACACCTGTTTGTAATGAGGATGAGTGTACAATAATGAGTGTAAGGATGTGTGACCTTCACCCCACCTTTCCACACTGAGCTTTTAGTAATTTTGAATTACCGTGTTTTGCCGCCTGATCGAGCTTTCAGGGTTTACACAATGTGATGTGTCTGAAACTGGCACTTTTCCCCCCCCATTCCTTCATACACTCTGGAAATTCGCAACACTGCATGATTCAAGAGACGGTCTAAAGCGGGACCGCGAGTACATTGGATCTAGATTCGTGGAGATTAACGCATGCACCGAGCAGCAGTGGATTAAGGCATGTGCTCAGGCTGAGGCATATGTAGATAGCACTGTTGAGTTTGGCAGGAATGAGTCTCCAGTTCATGTGGAAAGGAGGTATGGTAGGGTTTGCACGAGATCACGCTCACCAGAAGCCTGCAGGTCAAGGTCAGCCTCCCCTTCTGCTGAAGAATACTGTGTCCTGGTGGAAAACCTCTCAGTGGAAAAGAGTGACTCGAAGGCCTTCTTCCACCCTGTGCCCCTGAAGGATGATCATCACCCCTCCCCCAATTATGTTGAATGACCATATTCTGTCACCTGGCACAGGGAGGTGAAAAGTGTGCTTATACTGTGGTTTGAGTTGTGTACCATTGTTTCAGAGCCTCCTTCCCATTTTCAGTTTTAATGGCCACTTCAATGAGTCCATGCAGGCATGCCAGCAAGAAGTGTGGCTGTGGGTGAGGGTTTGACCAGGTAAGAGCAGAGGTGGACATTCCAGGTCCAGAAAGTAAAAATCCAGACCAAGATTTTGTTTCAACCAGCCAGTTGAGTACTCTGTGACATTTTATGCTCAACTCTGAGTAAGAGTGGGGTTTTTTTTTTCCAACTTGACTGCAGGTCTAATGGCAATTAAAATGAGGCAGTTACATTTTGGGCCTGCCTTCTCTTAGACTTACTCTGAGATTTTTCTGGGATTTGGATGAGTGGTGGGTGTATTGCAGCACGTGGGTGCAGCGGGAAAAGAGGCTGCTTCCAGCAAATGACACTTTTTAAACTGTACAAACTAATTCAGCATAGGGTGTTGGAAGCAGCAGAGACAATGGCAGTGGAAGAAGATGCGATGGCACCTGTTTTTATTTAAGCCTGGAAATTACCACAAGCTGGTCTTGCTAGAGGGTACAAGGCTGGGTGAGCCTCTGCAGACTGAACATAATTTTGGTCCACTGCAGGCTGGGGGCAAGTTTTTAGTTGGTGCTGAATTGGTCTGATAAGGTGGATGGTCCCCAAAACCATGCTTTATCTGCTGCTACAATGTTTCTACTTTTTAGTAAGGAAAGGAAGCTCTTTTTCGTTCTGACGGACGTTGCAGTGCACAAACCGCCGACATAGTTTGTGAATTAGATCATTCGGCCTGTAGGGGGCAGCAGTATACCTTAGGAGGTATAGTTTTCCACGTAATTGCACCAAAGAGAAGAAGAAACCCGACTCGGTCTTTGCTTCCGTGTTTCTATGCGCCATGTTGTGGGAACGTAGCATTTCATGTAACAGGGTGGATAGGCCTACGGGTATTGCGTTCTTAATGTGAAGATAAAGGTTTTAAAATAATGCTTGAAGCCGCAGTGTTTCAAGCTTTTTAAAATTGTTTCACCCGTATCCTCTATATAGGAACAGCAAGAAATCGGCGATCTGTGTAAGTGTTTGCTGAGCAACAGCATCTGTGAAGAAGGAATAGCCAGTCGCTAATGTATATGCAGTAATACTGCTGGTTTAACACTAACGTAGTCATTTAGTATTGCAGCAAAACTTTCCTAGTTTCCACAACCGTCAATGGCGATTAAAACTAACAATAATTCCTGAAATGACCAGCTGCCATGTACTAGAACTTCCTCGCTTAGTTCAGTAGTTAGCACATAACTGTGAGCTTATTTGCTGTTAAAATATACTGTTGATAGAACTTTTTCCAGTAAGATGATTAGGACTGCAAACATATATAACATAAACCCAAATCGCTTTTTACTCTGTCCAGTTGGCTCATTATGAAGGGCTTCGTGAAGTTATGTCACCCATGAAATAGTCGTAGATGCACAGTATGTATAAACAGCTTGTGTTTGCAAGGGTGTTAACCACACTGTTGTATCGGTCAGTGTAAACCGTGGGGTTGAATGATGCATGGTTAAACGAAGCTGGATTTTGCAAAGAATTTGACCTTGGTAACGTGGATACTACTTGCATTTTCTAATTAAAGGATCATTTGATGATGGGTTGGATTTTTGCCACTGGATGTGCTGGGATGGACCTACACTGGATCTCTCTGGGTTCTGTGTGATCTCTAGCCATGCCTTTTGTCATGGTGATCTGCAGATCATTGGGGTTTACACATTTTGCATAAACTTTGTTTTGGAAATAGGGATGTGATGTAGCCAAGATGGATGGACATTGAGGCTTTTTTCCCCTGGAGTTTTCTCGTGGTGTTTGTGTTGTTGCTGCACTTAGATTCTGAGGAAGCTTGTCAAAGGAAATGCATTGTTAAATGGCAAATTTTGTAATGCCTATGTCTGATGTCTGTTACATATAGGGTATTTACAGATTGCTTGGAAGTGAAATTGTTGTCCTAATATAGAGTTTGAATCCTGAGTATTTAGGCAGTAATCAATTTGAAAAGCAACATTTATTCTGGGCTAAATTGCTAGAGGTGAAAGTGGTCTGCCAAGACAGCAGATTGTGGATTGCTTGTTATCCTGGTGGGATTTAGAGGTGGGGAAGCTAAAGTTAAGTATTGTGTGTAATGTTGCTCTTTGTCCCCTGAGCTTTCAGTGTTTACACCGTGTCACGTGTCTGAAACTGCCGCTTTTTTCCCATTCCTTCAAACACTCCGGAAGGGGAACATTCTGGAATTATGGACACAGGCGTCTTCTGCAATAATGCTGTTCTGTTGTACCCCTTTGTCTGCAGGTGCAGTTGGTTGTGCCCCGTCATGGCGGTGGTCATCCGTTTACAGGGACTCAGAATCACAGCTGGTTCTGAGGACATTCGCAATTTCTTCACTGGCCTAAGAATCCCCGATGGTGGGGTGCACATTGTTGGTGGAGAACATGAGGAGGCTTTCATTATCTTTACTTCAGATGAAGATGCGAGGCGGGCCATGACCCGCTCTGGGGGGTGCATCAAAGGGTCTCCTGTTAACCTTCTACTGAGCAGCAAGTCAGAAATGAAGAGCATCCTTGAGGCAAGCATGAGAAAATCTGAAGCAAGCAAGCAGAGGGTTTACAATGAAGGGATCAGGAGACCAAATGCTCAGACAGTGCCTTGTTCCATCTCTGAGAACCTGTCCATGGAAGGTTGGCGAATGAACCGCTCGGATATCGGTAGTAGCTCGGGATCGGTCATCTTGAGTTGTCCGCGTCCTTATCGTTCGAGAAAGACTCTACCAGATAGCATTGATGGCTTGTATCTGCATTTGCAGGGATTGCCATTTTCTGTAACAAAAGCTGATGTGAGAGATTTCTTCCATGGCCTGCAAGTAGATGATGTGATTCTCCAGAAGAATCGAAGAGGACTAAACAATGGGAGTGGAATTGTGAAATTTGCAACACTGCATGATTCAAGAGACGGTCTAAAGCGGGACCGTGAGTACATTGGATCTAGATTCGTGGAGATTAACGCATGCACCGAGCAGCAGTGGATTAAGGCATGTGCTCAGGCTGAGGCATATGTAGATAGCACTGTTGAGTTTGGCAGGAATGAGTCTCCAGTTCATGTGGAAAGGAGGTATGGTAGGGTTTGCACGAGATCACGCTCACCAGAAGCCTACAGGTCAAGGTCAGCCTCCCCTTCTGCTGAAGAATACTGTGTCCTGGTGGAAAACCTCTCTTACTCAGTGGAAAAGAGTGACTTGAAGGCCTTCTTCCACCCTGTGCCGTTGAAGGATGATCAAATTGCACATCTCTTTGATAGAAATGGGAGGAAGACACGATCTTGGTTTGTGGTGTTTAGAAACCTGAGAGATTACTGTGCTGGTTTGGCACGCCACAAGGTGGACTTTGCAAACCGAACAACGTATGTTTCTCCTGTCTCCAAGGGAAAAATGCTGGAGATATTAGGGTCTGCAAAGATGAAATTGGAGGAGCATGAAGAGAGGGCCAGTAAGTCTTTTGAAAACTCACTTCATTATCATGGGTCACAAAAGATCTGCCTCTATGTCCGGAATCTGCCATTTGATGTGCGTAAGGTGGAGATTGTGGACTTCTTCCAGGGCTTTGGTATTCCAGAAGACAACGTTTACTTACTACAAGATGATAAGGGTGTTGGGCTTGGTGAGGGCTTGGTGATTTTCCGATCGGAGGAGGAGGCACTGAGGGCAGAGGTACTGAATGGGGAAAGGTTTCTTGGGTCGGAAGTGATGTTGAAAAGCATCTCTAGGGCACAAATGCAGGAATTTGGGATCCTTGATTCATCGGATGGGTCATCATTGGAGAAGAAGCTTGAGAGGTATTCTTCAAGACATGGCAGGACGTCTCCCCTCTCTCCTGGAGGAGAGTACTCTGATTTCGGGGTCCTGTCTAATTCATGGATATCTGCAAGCAATTTACCGGATCATTCATGCAGGAGTAGCAGTAGATCTGACTCGCGCACAGATGGCCGTGCCACATCCATTGACAGAGGGGATGGATCTCAGCACAGAAGATTAGGTGCACCTGGGCAACCATTTGATGGCCCCACCTGTGTGAAGCTGGTGAATCTTCCTCCAAAAATCACCATTGAGGAGATTTATGACTTTTGCTATGGATACAGAGTGATTCCAGGATCTGTGTCACTGCAATGCAACAAGAATGGCATTCCTAAGGGCACTGCAACAGTTGTCTTTCACTCACGCCAGGAAGCAATGACTGCACTCCAAGAACTGAGTGGAAGGCCTATTGGGACCAGAAAAATTAAACTGCTTTTCATTTAAATTCAGAACCATTCGGTTGCAAAATGAGCCAGCGGAACGAGTTTGGTTGGGACATGTGGTGCTGGCAAGGCGTTCAGCATTTAGCAATGCATAGAGCTTAAACAACGAGAATCTCAGAGCATGACAAAGACAATGGTGCAGTCAAGGTGCATCCTCACTGCCGATGGTTACGGAAACCATCATTCGCTTGATCTGTTCCAGCGGTTTGTGGAAGTAGCTTTACACCCTACTGTAGGGGGTGTGGGAATAGTGTTTTCGCTTGATTAACAAGTTCTTCTTGGAACTTTTTTCCCCTTTTCCAAGATTTGAAGAATTGTAGGGAAAGAAAGTTCTTCTTTGTGAATAACTTGAGCTTCGACAAAAACACTGCATTTGCTTTATTTCAGCATATTGTCCCGTAATCAACGCATTGTGTAAATAAACCCATTGTTATGTCTATCTAAATTTCTTGTTTCTCCCTATTTTTCCTCCCCTTTCTTTTATAAATTTCAGTCCAGCAGCATGGATACAACCCCCCCCCCCCCCAGCTTTGACCTGCCCTTTGTGGTCTTGTCAGCAGATCACACGTCACGAAGTCCTTAAAATATGATACTGTCATAATGTTGATATATCTGGAGATGTTATTCAAAATGTGGGCATTCCTACTTCTCAGACCTTTCATCCAGAATTAACAAGCCTACCTGTAGTATCAATTCCTATGAAAGGTTCATGAAATACATCAGTGAAATGTCTCTTTACTGTTCTTGCATCTCTTGGTTTATTTCTTTTGATAACCCCATATCCCTTTACTTGAGCTGTTGCCTAAAATTATCTGTTGGATTGTGCCTGTGTGTTGAATATTCAAACCTTTTCTGTCTTAAAATTTCCATCCATCCATCTTACGGCTTATATAGGAAGTGAGATTCATAGCAATTCATAACAGCACAAACACACAAACTAAGTATGCATTTGTGCTGTTACAACAAGGAATTGCCTCTAATTTGAACCTTTATACTGCAGATTAAGGACTAATTTCATTTATAAGTAATTTGATGTGTAAAGGTAATATCTTCTCATAACAGTGCAATTGCTCATATAATAAGTATGCTTTTGCACTGTTGTGACAAGAAATTGCATGTGTGTGCTTTTCTTTTACAGTGAATGCGTACTTGGGCAACCCTGCTTATAATGGTCAAGCTCACTGGGGCACCAGGAGCCCGTCCCGAACCGCACGGGGCACCGGGAGCCCGTCCCGAACCGCACGGGGCACCGGGAGCCCGTCCCGAACCGCACGGGGCACCTGTCTGGGGTACAGCCTGGAGAGGACGCCAGTCCACCGCAGCTGTTAAATATGTTGAATATATTTTAACTGCCTAATTTGAATCTGACAACATACATGCTTGAGTAATTTAGATTCACCCCCCTGCTGTCGCTTTGTTCTAACATCAGTCCATCTTCAACCATGTAGGGTGTCTCCTGCCCTCTACAGACTGGGATAGGCTCCAGCCTCCCATAACTGTACTGGGTAAGTGGTTGGGAAAACTTTTTTTTTTTATCTGAATCCACTAGGGGGCACTCAAGAATGGCTGCTCTGATATACAGTTAACTTCAAACCACTTTTACTGCACTGTGATCCGTTTCTCACCTATTACATCTAAACAAAACACATGTGGCACGTTGAAGAATGTATCTCTAAGCCTATATGAGTATCATTACAGTTTCAGGTGCATGCCAGTTTAAAGTTTTTACATTCTAAGGTTTTTTTCTTTAATGTTGCAGTAACATTAAACACGATTTTGGAGCTGGTTTGCAAAGATCAGTGTCTGTCTTAACCAGCTTTGCCACAGCTCCCCTACCTACAGCAATCAGTTTGCAGGAAAAAATGAAGATAATGGCGCCGATATATTGCTTAATTGATATATAGCAAATGCAGTTAAGCTCTATAATCGGCGCTCAGCCCCTCATCACGTCGACCAGGCAGCTGTCAACACGGCCAATCATACTGCTGCTCTAGAATATGTTTAATGTCGACCTTGTCAAAATTCACAACGCAGGAGCATCAGTTAACACACTCCCACATAAACTCAACCGCCCCCCTGCTCACATTACAAAGCACTCTTCATAGTGCTAACCCAGCCTAGTCCTGCTGCTGGGAATACAACAACCCCCCCCCCCCTCCTGTGGACCTTGTATCCAGTCTATGACTCTGAGATACCACAGCTTCATACATAATTCTTCACATAACCACAATCCACAGTATTTGCTTTTGAGTCATTATGGTAAAAAAGTTGAGTATAAACATTCTGATACCAGATGTGAGGAACCGTTCCATTGGTTAAACAACGTCGAACAAAAAATGGCTCGTTCATGTTTAAATAAAGCAAGCGAAATAAGCTTTGTTTCTGAGATATGCCTGCATTTAACCAGTAATGATGCTATAAGTACAGCCACTGTTTACTGGTTATACCCATAAGACAATAAACAATTAGATAATTGAAAGCCATCTTTCTAATGTCATTTAGCTATTGAATGAACTGTAGTTGAATAATGAAATAGCAGAACCTCAAACAAAAGGATAGATTCAATCAAGAGCTCTCCCATGCTTAATTGTCCTCCTGGAACAAAAAACAGCATATGCATTGGTCCCTAAGGACCAGGGCTTAGAAAAGCCCAATTTAGATATAATGCTGTGTAGGAGAGTCCTTCAACCTAGTCATTTCAAGCACCTGACAGCCAGTTCCAAAGAAGTTATCTCAATATGGGCAATTCGATAACTGTGCTGTTAGTCAATCCTGCGATGGTTCACATGAAGGGTTATGAAATACTGAGTAGATAATGGAACTCACTGTAACCAATCAACTTAACGTAATCTGAACTGCAGAATTTCTTCTAAGGAAGAAATTCAAAATATAATCAGCACAAACAAACATTGGCTCTTTTATTATGAAATTAATGGTGGCTTACAATTGTAAGATGATCTATCGATGTACCAAACCTCTGATGTGAGAGTCATGGTGAATGAATATGTTCAAAAGTTAAATTAACCCTCCCTCACCAAACGGAACCTCCATTTTGAACAAATTAAGAACAGCTTATTAGAACATCTTCAGGTCTTTCTGTTCTTTGGTTTATTGTTCTAAACCAAGTGTTTGTTCTCTGCACTTGGGGTATTTTATGTTGTAGGCTAGTAAGTGAAACCTAAATTATATAATGAATTAGCTCTACGCAGGGCCATAGCCTAGATTTTTTAAATACTAAGGTCAAAGGTGTCTGCTTTCCTAGCTCTGCCCCGTAATGGATCATTGTTATTGGAGATGCTGAATGAACACTGAGGACCTGACCTTGGTGTCCTCAAAGGCACAGCTTTACCCCAAGTAGTAACTAGAGTCAATATAAGATGAGGCAAGACACATTTGGCAGTTTAATTCTTCAAAATGTTTCAATCAAGTAATAGCTGATGGAAAGGTGACTCAAGGAAGAGGCACATCCAGTAGTTGTTCTTCAGTAAAATCTTCAAAGAGTGAGACACGGGTTAAAAAAAGCACTTCATGCTGAAAGTGAGGAGGCTAGCTTGCCATTTAAAACTGCAGTTATAGGCAATATCCTTGACCTCAAATTACTGTCTGAAGAAGAATTCTGCCTGGGACGTAGATCATCAATTCAGTACCTTGCAATAAATAATTGCTCCCCCTGAGACTTATTTCCAAACCCCTTCCCATAAGCTCTCCTGGGTAAAACAGTGTTTTACTGTGGTACGGCATTTTTACTTGTTCGCCTTTTCCAGCAGGGAAGCACACGGTTGAGGCTGCTTGAAGCTGCCTTTTTATGAATTCCTCAGTTCAGAAGGCTACATTTTGAAGATCACTCAGACAAGAATAGTCAGTCATGTTCCAGCTGCCAGTTAATATCTGGAACCTTGGTGTCTCTAAAGAAGCTTTTCCACTGCACCGGGTAATGAACTTTTGGTATGTCAAAATGGTACCAAAGTCCACTGGCAGTTGTGTTCATTTTCCACTGGCGTGACACTGGTACTGATACAGAATCACAGCATCACAATGCCAGGTGGGGTGTTTTGTGCTAAATTAAAAAATGGCTGGGCGGTGTGTGATCGTACTATCAATATTGCACGTCACACAAATGCAGTTCTCACATCTCAAGGACCACAAGAGTTACCTGGGTTGAGATCAGGCTGCCTTTGCGTGAGATCTGCATGCGCTCTCCAGGCAACTCAATCATTTTCATCTTTGCTGTTTAAATCATTCATAAACAGGTGAATGACAAATTTATATTTATAAATTTACATTTATAGCAAATGTTTGATTTCTTATGTCATGCCGTCCAGATTTTGTTGAATCTGTTTTGGCCTTTTCACCTGTCCATGCATATATTATTATCATGTAATTTTTTTTACTTTTATTGTTGTTTTCAAGTTTGTAGCTGCTCCTTTTCAAGGTAGTTGTTGTATTTTGTATTTCAGAGGCAGGTCATTGTGTAACCATTTAAGAATGACCCCGTTTACAAGTCCTCCCCCCAAAGTACCCCATCTGGGTTGGTACTTCAGATGCAATGGACAGCTTCAGCATTCAGCACCCCCCGTTTTTCTATCTCAGAACCTCCTGCATGTAATCTTCTGTCTGCAAATGTGCATGTTTGTGCCCCCTTTCCTACAAAGAGCCTGTTTTGATATGATCGAGACACGATTAGCCATTCCCTACTGAGATCTCCCCATTATGATTTATGATTTCCTGTTATTATGACTCTGTATTTGTTTACTTGTATGACATATTAAAACTTGAACTGATTTCCAAAACTCCAGCACGTTTATAAAATCTCACCATATGGTTATATGCTATAAGCACTGCATCATTTACAGACATTGTATGACCCCCAGTGCCCCAGTTAACCAACACAGATAAAGGCTTTTTTCTGTGATTATGTGATCTCATTATTAGTGACCTTATTGCAAGATGGAGTGGTAGCAATGTGGAAACACAATCTGGATTCATATGGACCCGTTTTCTACAATTTTACGGCATGCATATTCAGTTCCCTGTCTGTGGGCTTGGAGGAGCTTCTCTACATGATGAGTTCGCCTCCTTCTGTGGGACTGATGCTGACAGATCCAAGGACCATCTGCTTCCTTCATCCTGGTTTGTGTCTCCATGGCAGCAACCAAGAAATATGACTTAATCGGATGTATGTATGTTTTTTTTTTTCTTAAAATCCACGCTCGTGGTGAAAATTGCACTTGACGTGTGGTTGTCAGTGACACCTGGGGTGTAATTTAGCTACATACTTTCATTATTTTGTATGTCTGCCACTAACACTGACGACGGGTCAATCTTTCCTAACAAATACAATCTCACCTTCACATTCTCTCGTTCAGTTCATGTCATACCAGAGTTGCATTTTTAAACAGTTATGCAAATATAACCTGTAAAACCAGTTTCTGCTGCCAGATTTCACAAACAAGAAAGCTGTTCCCCGAGGGAGAATGTACATGATGGTGAAGCTAAATGCTACATTACACATATGCGATTCCCTATGTTTTAACATAGCTGGTTAAAGGATGGACGGAGTACCCACAGATCACAGCTGGTTAAAGGATGGACGGAGTACCCACAGATCACAGCTGGTTAATCGATGGACGGAGTACCCACAGATCACAGCTGGTTAA
>JAODUD010000134.1:19577123-19594163 GCA_026784285.1 Stomatorhinus walkeri
GGGATGCCAGTCCAAGCCTGGACCAATCATGCTCATGATCAATGATGCTTTGTGACAATTGCACAGACGTTTGTGAACAGTGCATAAAAAGAAGGCAGGTTCCTACCAAACATATTACAAGATAACGATATAATAATATTTTTAAAAATTAGTAATTGTGGCTGCCTGCCACAGAGAATATGGCACTGGTGACCCAGACTGAGGATTCCTGAGAAATGTTGTGTGTGTGTTCACCTAATAATAATTATAATCTGAATAAATATCTATATTATTTTAAATTGATCATTTAAATGTTACTTTTTAAATAAGAAAAAATATATAATTTCTATTTAAAATGATGAAAGGCTGAAACTTGTAGTTACCATGTCCCAGCTGCAGAACACACTATATCCCTGTACCTGCCATTTTGAACATGTACTTCTGATGTGAATCCTTTTATATAAAGAATACATTTTCTTTCAGTTTTAGTTCACCTGCATTTACAGGCGTCTCTCTGCTGCCCCCTCCACAGAGCTGCTGGAACTGCGGACGGAAGGCCAGCGAGACGTGCAGCGGCTGTAGCACGGCAAGGTACTGCGGCTCCTTCTGCCAGCACAAAGACTGGGAGAAGCACCACCAGGTGTGTGGTCAGACCCCAGCAGCTCACCCGCAGGATGACCCACGGCCTGCAGCTGGCTCCTCCGCCAACACCACCCCCCAGGAGGACCTTCAAACTGCGGCCACATCTGGCCCGGACACGCCCCTGACTACTGACACCTCACCACACTAGCATGCCCCCTGCCCCCCCCGCCTGAAACCCTCTGTAAAGCCTGTTTTTTGGAGTAGTGCAAGTAAGGAGAGGGCCAATACTGAGCAGAGGTGGAAAGCTCAGGTTCAGAAAGTGCAAATCAACCAGTCAGATGAGTATGAAGCGTCACTTTCACAGAGCACTCAAATGGCTGCTTGAAACAAAATCTTAGTCTGGAAGCTTAATTTTCCTCCTCTGCTAATGAGTCATATTGACTTTTGATTTTAAAAAGTTGCTATTTTGTGTTTATTATTGTTGCACTGCTCAATTTCTATCAATACAAGTATTGTTGCTGTTTACTATGGTTCCCATTCTTGTAAACAAATGTGCAGCACATTTGTCCTCCAATGGTCCTTCTCCAGTTCCTCGGCTTAATACTCAACCTTTACTTACAGTAGATAAGAAAAGCTCTCCTTGCTGGTAAAAACCGATGAAAAACCCACTTTAAAAATAATGAATGGATGACTGGTTTTGAACAAGAAGAGGAGAGTAATGAATTTAAGAGCACAAATGCCTCATTTTGAGAAAGTTAACTATCATGGGGTCCTCATGCGAAACACACGTATTAAACATGGCAGCCATTTTATACTATGATGCCACAATATTGCCAATTCTGCAAAATAAACTAAGAGGTCAGAGATTTCAGAAGAAAAGGAATTTATTTAGAAACACATGCAGCCAATTCATGAGTGACCATGTTCCTCTTCGTTACCTGCATTCTATCTTTACTTACTGATTTAGCATTGTAGTACTGTAATGCAGTTATGCTGTGTATAGTATCCAGTGGTAAATGATTCTATGTATTTGTAGCTTATATACACCCCCAACATTCGTTATTTAAGACTTACAGCTGCTTTTCCATATGTGTGGGGCGTCGGTGGTCTTTTGAAAAGAAGAAAACCCCCTCAAAGCTGCTTCTTCCATCTGCTTATACATTATGTTGAACCAAGACTTGATGCTTTTCAGAAGATGTGATAAAAGTGATGGTAGAGTTTCAAACGGGCCCAACCACAACAGAACAGAGGTGTCAATGTCGGCAGTATTATGAAAGAGCGAAAATGGAGAGGTCAGCCAAAGAAAGAACGGACAGAATCTGAATTTCAAGTCAAAATGTATCTATGTCTACTCTCAAGATCAATGCACAACACAAAGTATGTCCATGTTTAATAAAAAGATGGGCTCTTTCTTGCAAGGACAAAGTCAAGCGGCATAATATGAGAAAGTAAGGGTGATTCTCTGAGCAGCATAGCACGAAAGAAGGCAATTACAAGCTGTTTATACAGGGCAGAGCTTCATTGATCATCTGTGCAAATCCTGGTGCTACAACGTGTGTGTTGGAAAATGGTGTGGCCTTGTAGCAGCTTTGATCAGACTTACCAGCGAGACCTTCCCTTCCAGGTATTTCATGTCTTGAAGGGTTCAGATTCAAATATTGTCATAAAATGTTTTCAATAACAGTCTAGACATGGAGGGAGTGATCCTACTTCAGCTACACACAGGGAAAGAATATTAATAACGTGTAGCTATCTCTACCTGTCCTGTTTAAACTCCAAAGTCTTTAATGGCAAAATGTTTTATTCTACCTCTGATATGATTTAATAGCACTTGTCAAAGCACATAGGATGATCTAATTAAACCAAATGGGCAGAAGAGAACAGGAAAACCAAATCCATACCGCTTCTCAGTAACAATGCAAACCTCACAAACCTAATAAAAATAAAGGTCAAAGAACAGGTTCCTTTATGGCGGTTATTTGTACAGACCCAGTGAAAATTTTAATTTGTTGGTCAAATGCATTTTCAAATAGTGTGAGATAAACTCCTGCGTTTGCATGATAAAATTCCCCTTACTTTTTTGGTTAGGAGAGGGGAACCTCTTAGTAAAGTGTGTGTGATAAAGATTCACGATTCATTTTCTAAATGAAGTAAACATTGATGAACAATAAACATACAAACAATATGCCATGGGGAAAATTTACTGGTCAAATTTTTCAGTAAAAGCAGGAAAACGGTGATAGATTCTAGGCAATTTCTTTAAGTAAAAACCATCCTGTAAACCTTTCACTAAATGAAAATATCGTGCAATACATAATTGACATGTACCAGATGATAATTATAAGCTGTATGCTTTGTGAGCACACGTCAGACATTTTGAGACCACTGTGTCACAAATGTGTTTGTTCTTTTCTATATTTAGACTGTAATGTATGTTCTGTACAATTTTCAATCTTGAAAGTTGCATTGAGGTGTCGCTGTACTTCATACATTGTATTAAACGTATGCTGATCTCTATACAAGCTACTGTGGCCCTAATCGTATTATTTTGTTAGTGATTTTGTTTTTTATGACAATTACAATCATCAGTTTATTCTGCAAGATCTTCCTTAAGATGATGCATTGAAACTGTATTATCCACCACTCTAATCATGCTATACATGTATAAATGCTGTTATTCCTGTGATTTTCTCACAACACGAATGAGCCATATGTACGATCTGTACATCCCCAGTCATAGTGGTATAGGCACGTATAAAATAAAAGTGTGTACGGCAAGCCGTTGTAACATTTAATCGTCACACTCCTATCCGTAATTACATTTTAGATATTCACAATAGCATTGCTCCTAGTTAAAATTGTATTCTTCCTAGTCAGATATCTACAATCCAATTACTAGTCAAAATTTACATTACATTACAAAATTACATTATGGATATCTAAACTGGATTGTAGATATCTGAAAAGAGAGTTTTTCCTAGTAAGAATTCAATTGCAGATATGCAGATAAAAACATTCTGCATATCTGAAATATAATTGCGGATATCTGAAATTAAAAGCCCAATAGACATGAATGGCAAAAGTGACGTAATTTCTCCTAGCAAGAATGACGATGTGGATATCTGAAATGACAGTTTTGGATAGAAAGAACGCTATTGTGGGTATTTGAAATGACAGTTTTGGATAGAAAGAACTCTATTGTGGATTTCTGAAATGATCATTTTTGACATGTAAGGGCGGGATGTAAGCGAGCTTATGATTGGCTGGAAACTTTACCTCGGGTTGAAGGGAACGGCTAGAGTCGGTGAAGGAGAGACTCGGCTACAGATCGGGAGAGCCGTACCCCGTTCGTGACTGAAATACACCATCTACCGGTATACTATATAGCCTACATTTGCAGTGATTTTCGTTTGGTGCAATTGGATTTAATTGATGCAACATTTTCATGATTTAACACGATATTAACCAAGGTTATATAACCAAGCGTTTGTACTCGTTAGCAGACTATACGATGAGCTGTTAGGTTTGCGTTTATGCAAACAACACTAGCTACTGTACAATCTTGAGAGACTTAGACTATAAACAAATAACATATTTCCCTCACATGACTTACGGGTGGTACTCCTTAGCACTATTTAGCTAATAATATGCTATTTTTTGACATAGGAACGCAACTGTTTCAGATCTATTTTAGGCAGACCGGAAGTGCCAGTGGCATCAAAACGAATCTTTTAGGTGAGCTGAATCAAACCAACTGTGTCCCAAAAAAGTAATTTCGCCTATCATTAACATAAAAGCTTCACTCTGCTAAAGTTATAAGTGAATTATAATAATGCTGTGCTGCTGGGATACCCGTCCGCAAAGCTGGGCTCACAAAGCGACAAGAGCAAAGTGAACCAACACCTCACCGTATACAGGGTCATCGCCCTTTCAGCGTGTTAGCTATACGAGAAAACAATAAATGCAAAAATAATTATATTAGCGACGTAATACAATCTACGACATATTTGCAACGTTTTTTTTTTACAGTTGGCTTATGTGGAATTAAACAGTAGTGAAAAATAGGTCTACTCATAAGGTCTCAGCATAAGAAAGGTTAACCGAGTGAAGTAGGCCTACCACTCACGTAAAAGCCAACTCCAGTTAAGGAAAAAGGAGGCTACTGCATGCATATCTAATAACTGATCTCACAAAAAACACGCTTTTAAATTTGATACGGAAAAAGAGTCGCGATTTTTCTTCATACTTAGGAAAAGCGGTGAATCTTGCCGAGCTTGCTGATCAGGATTAGCAAAACTTTTGTGGAAAAGAGAAATCGATCTAGGGGGCAGAAACAATAATGAATTATAAATAACAGATACTTCTAGGCCTATAAGTGACGAATGAGCACTCATGACAAAACGAAAGTGCATTAGAGCTGCGCTATCAAATCCACATATTTTTGAGCAGATCCAGACTACTAAGCGTATCACAACATAACAGGGGTAAAGTTACACCGCAAAAAGGACGCGGCATCAATAGGAGGATTTTCTATTGCCGACTTTTTCCCGTGTAACGCAGCGCCCCCTAGCGATATTTAAACAGCAGCTGTTTCTGTATATCAGTCCCCAGGATTTTGAGGTCTTGCACGGTGAACGATAACATCCCACAATTTCTGCCGACCCACCGGTTTGCCAGATGAACACTCCACGCCTGTTCATTCCCTTATGTTTGATATGAATTTAAAACCTATATTGTAATCGATGAAAGTGATTTTTTCTCCAATTAACACCTTTACGTTAATATCTGGATCACGACTCCTAATCAGTATCCGATGTAATCGGAAGCTTGTCGAATCGCCAGAGCCTTTAGTGAAAAAAACCCTTAGTTGCACGGCATAAACAGCCCCCGCAGGCCGAATCGGGCGGGACCATGCAGTCCTCGCCTCCATCGCACGGATACCCGGATTCAGCAGTAAATAGGAGCGCCGCCGGGTCTGGCCGGCAGTGCTGTCCTGAGGGTTAGGGTCCGACGCTGGATGGTGCGGGGGGTGCACCTGCGTCTATCGCCGAACTGGCACGTCTGCTTGCAAAAGTTTTTTTGTTTTTAAATTAACCAAAGCCAGCTGTATGCGGATAAGCAATTAAGGCAAATATTTATCCTGAGCCACACAATTAGCTTCTTGAAAGTTAACTAAAAGTATAACAATACCAAAAGTGTCGGCCGGCAGTGGAAGCGGAGCGGAAGGACCAGCGGCTGGTCTGGCAAAAGGGGGAATCCGCGAGGCTCCTAATTGTGTGTCGCCATAATCGCGTACGCAAATCACAATTATATTCAGTGATAGACGTTTTTGACATCGATAAAACGTATATATCCGGCCAGACTGAAAACGAGAAGACGTGTTTACTTTGGCTTGTAGGCGAGATGGGCGATCAGTGATAGTTTTATTTCCTATGCTTGTCAGCTGCGGCTTGGTGCCTTTTAGCCCAACACGTTTAACTAGCGTGTTTTGGTTTTTATCACGTAGCAAACTGAAATTGGATAGCTGTGAGCCCCACAGACCAACGAGACGTTCAGTTGGTCAGAAAGATTTTTCCAAAGTTACATCAGTTGTAGGGCACAGAAGTGCACGGTTATAATGTTAGGTGATATTGCATGAAAGTGAACCGTCAGATGTACGTTTTACCAAGTGCTGTGGATGGTTTTTGGTTGCTATCTTGGTGTTATCGGGTATCTTTTTCTTTTTAAGTAAAAAAGATGGAGCTGTCAAAAAGAAGAATCTACAACAAGCATCTCGAGCCCGCAAGGCCGCTGCGGCGCTTGAACATTGATCCGGGTAAATTACGAGTTTACTAGGCTTGATATCTTGTCTTGATATTTTTATATTTGCTCAAATATATGAATATACGGACTGGTTTTATTAATCATGGCTTGTTCGTAGGAAATAATGTAAGAAGATTACTAAAATTGCTCTGCCATGTGCACTAGTTTAAATAACAAAAAAAAATGCTACTTTGGCACTTGGCGTTTGTTTTTTCTGCTTTGGCTTAAACTGGGTTTCCAGTCTCAGGAAAAGCATTTGCTGGATAAGCCAACACGGGAGCCATATAGATTTTGCCCACTCTACAGGTGTGGCATTTCCAATTGAAAAGGGTAGATCCAGTTTGTCTGTAATGGTGCGCACTAGTGTGCAGCACAAATCACTAGACATCTATAGCTATTTAGTCTTGGAGAATTACTGGAATTATGCTAGAAAGTTCTTCTGGGTGTTTAATAATAAAAGACAAACAGTAATTAAGTGATTTACTGTTTATTGGTGTCTATGTTGTTCTCCGCTCCCCAGCCTATAGATTAGTCAAGTCCTTTTCTGCCATGTCCTGAAAATTAAGTTAAAAAAAAAAAAGTCCAAAAAAAAGTGCATTTCTAGTTACTCTAGAGCAGGGGTGTCAAACTTCAGTCCTGGGGGGGCAGAACCCTGTGTAGCTTAGTTCTACCCCAGTTCCACCTCAAATGATTTAAGAACTGTGTGGTAATTAGCACAAGGAGTTGAATCAGGTGTGTTAAATGAGGGGAAACCCAAAAATATGCAAGACTCCGGCCCTCCAGGATTGGAGTTTGACACCCCCGCGCTAGAGAGACGGGATTTCTCCTTGTCCTGATGGATTGCCATGCATGGGCAGTGTATGAGCACTGCGGTCTTTGGAATATTTGACTGGGTTGTTTGAACCAAATATACAGGATTCTTGGGAGAGAAAGTGTCACCTGTCCTTAGTGAACCTGAGCAGTGTATAGTGTAATCAAAGATGATCATCCTGTAGCTACAGCTGAAGGTACCCCTTTAAAGAGCTTGGGGAGTTGGGTGGGTACATAAACAGGTGCTCAGGCTTATGGTGCATGTTCATTCATAGGGGTGCACATTTTAGGTGCTTGTGTGAAAGTGACTGAGAGCAGTACAGGGCTGGATGGGTTGCCACCAACAGCAGTGCTTTGTGGATAGTTATTTTAATTAAAGTATTGTGCTGGTTCCAAATCTGTGTAGCCATTTATTCAAGATTGCTACAAGATTGTGCATTCTTAAATTAAACATAACTGCCTTCTCATATTTCAATCAGAATGTGTCTGCGTTCAAGATTTCATTATCCACTGGGAATGATGCTGCATTGAATGCTTCGACTTTAGTATCACAGTTGAATAGTATAAAGTTTGATAGCGTTAAAGAGGACAGCTTCACAGGGATTTAAGTATGATATATGAATTTAACTTGTCAGAGGAGACAGGAGTTCAGGTTTGAATATGTCTGGGTCATGTTGTTTATCTGCTGCTTATGCTGTATATGTAGAACACAGGGTTGTTTATGTGTATTTAAGAAACATAAAAGCCAAGTATAGTTTAATCACCATGGCAGCCTTTTTGTGTTTACCTTTCATAATTTGTCATCAGTATATTAATCCTGCCTTTATTCCCCAATTTTGAACCACAAAGAAATGGAGAAATTGAAAGAATGCCAGATCCTTGCATAAAGGAGAAACCAGTATGTTTTTATCTGTAGGTTTAATATACAGTTCTATCAACGTATTCTGGTCTTTCACTGGTCTATAGAATTTAAGTCTGCCTGTAATTTAGAATCAAAATGATTTTAAACAGCTTTTTCAATATTAAAACATGCAATTTTATGTATTTTAAATGTTCTCTGTGTTTATAAGAATTATAGGGTTTGGTTGTGTCTTAACAGATTTTCCTGTTGGACAGATGAATGGAATTTGGGTGCATCAGTTTTATGGAATTATCCATCTTCACACCCAGAAAAAACAACCTAAAAAAGGCAAGTGTTTCTACATAACTTATTACCTTTTTTGTTATTTTTAGGATTAAAACACCCTAGTAAGAAAACAAACAAACAGTGCTTGTTGGTTATGTAAAATTAATACATTAAATTTCTGTCAACCAATAGCACGTGTGCCATTTTAGCCTAAATTGAGAGATTGTATAACATCAATTTCAAAACCAAACTTGGTACACACACTGAAATCCACAGCATCACCACACTGTTTATGCATTGATTTATATTATAGGACTTTAATATTCTCCAGTGACTTTCACTTGAATTTTCAAATTTTATACATATTAATATATATAAGGAATTTTGTCACACATTAGCATTTCTTCAGTCACTGGGGAATTAAGACATGATAAATTATTCAAAGGGGAATATGCTACTGCAGAATTAGCTGGGGCTATTTATCTCTACACTGTCACATTATAATGAAAATATGCTTGTGTGCCCGGCTATGGGAATCTTATTCTGCATGTCAGCGTTCAGTACTCTCCAGTGAGCATGCTCACTACAGCTGGGGATTGTGTGTAACAGAGGCAACAGTAACAAATTAGCATCATGCTTACATTTTTTCTTGCCTGATTATTGTATTCCCTGGCTTTCAGGGAATACATATGGTAGCCTGATTATTGTATTCCCTGGCTTTCAGGGAATACATATGGTAGCCTGATTATTGTATTCCCTGGCTTTCAGGGAATACATATGGTAGTAGCACCAGTTTGTTGCTACAACCTCCATCCCCACAGTCACTATGGTATGTGAGCCAAGAACTTAAAAACTGTTTGTTGGATCTTTTTCAGACTATGTCAGACATTGCATGGGTAAGGAAATAAAACCGATTAGACAGATTTCACCAAAATTATAGCAGTACCACGAACTGTCAAAAAAAGGACAGTTTTGACACCTGATTGCATTAAGACTGTAATTCAATAATTATTTGATGGATCTGTTTTAAACTTTGCTGAGGCATTATAGCGGAGTTGGAATGGAACTGATAAAATTTTGAGATGGATCGCCCCAAAATGAAAGCGAGGCTGTTTAGTGCCAGCATAGGGAAAGCTAAAAGGAGATGACATTTGACTTTGTGAATGTGATAAGTCAAATGTATTTGATGAATCATATTATTACTTTACAAAATCATTATTAACAGATCATTCAGGAACATATGATCCTAATTATAAACTATTAAAACACAAGTTTTATTGAAAGCTGAAGAACTGAACTTAATACACCATAAAACGTGTCCGAATTTCCCCAATATCTCACCTAACCAATATTCACCCCTGCCATTAGTGTATCTGTTACAGTTCATGCTTTTATGTCACAGAAAATTTTGGTCTTAGTGCAAAAGAGAAATAGATTATAAATATTTAAACATATAAAACTGATATTTTCAAATATGGACATTGACATACAGCAAGGAATAAAAGAAATCACCTAATTAGTGGGGAAAGGCTCTGTGAATTGTCATATAATTGGAATGTGCAGTAAATGAATAAGTATACTTTCAGACCTACATCCCACAACAGACTCGAAGCATTCATGTTGACATATTTATTAACTATTACATTACCAGATGATCCGTCCAGTTCTACTAGAAGTTGTACAAGATGGTCAGTGTGGGACAAGGATGGCTTAAATCAGGGGTGGCCAATCTTATCAAGAAAACGCCACTGTGGGTTTTTGCTGCAGCTTCCTAATTGGATTACTAATGAGATTACTGATTGGCTGAAAAGTCCTCACACCTGGGTTTGAACAGCAAACGTAAAGGTTACCCCAAAAGCCTGCATACACACCGGCCCTTTGCGGATAAGATTGGCCACCTCTGGCTGACAGGCAGACCAAATGAGAGGCTGTCGGGGAATACAGAGCTGTCATTTCTGACACCAAATCTAGTTCTGTTGCCTTTTCTTTAATCACAGAAATAATGTATGAACAGTTTTGGCTCTTAAGATGTAAATAGTCAGTGTCACTCATTCAGAAGCATAACGTTTTTCCTTCTCTCTAGAAAGAATATGCTATAGCAGGGAATTTCTCATTAAGCTAGCCAGCTCGCCTATAGCTAAAAGAAAACCCGACTTCTTACCAGAACATCCAGTAGTTCTGCAGAAACCGGTGAGTTTTTTTCTGTATTTAACTTCTGAATGAGCCATTGTTTCTTTTAGGCACATCCACAAAAGGGTAACGTATATTTTATTAAATAGAAACCTTTAAAACATTAATGAACCTTTAATTTGTCACCCATGCAATTAAAATTATTTTTCTTAGTTCATAAGTAACTGACACACTTGTTAATCTTGCGTATTTTGTTTTTCTTGGATAGAAATGCATGCCAGAGAAATGTAATGTATTGGTACAAATGTTTCTGTTCCCCTCCATGCAGCATGTTACCAAATGATGACATATTACCGTATTTCCCCTATAGAGAGAGAGTGACATGTCAGTGTTATTTTTGTAATGGAACCTTCACATATAAGACGACATGTAAGTAGTGTGTACTATGAAGTTTACTTGCTGTAATGTGTATGACTTAATCCAATCTATATTCGTAATTAGATGTTGAAATTCTTTTTGGCTACGTTCACACTGTCATGCCGAAGTGACTCAAATAGGATTTTTGGCTCACAAATTGTGACCTGAATGTGAACGCTCAGATCGGAATTCATGTGGCTTTTTGCTTGTACGCATGCGCTGACATCAGCCGACACCGGCAGCGCAGGAAGGTAAAAATGGAGGAGTGGAAGAATGGCGAAGTTGGGGATTTAATCGATATTTGGGGAAATGAATCTGTTCAAGCTAAACTGGAAGGAACCTGTCGTAATAGAGTAGTATTTGAAATAATTGCCAAAGAAATGGCACGGCGCGGACATGAAAGAACGTGGCTACAATGCCAAAGTAAAATAAATATCCTGAAGTAAAAGTTTAAAGAGGCAAAAGACTCGTATCAGCGCAGCGGTCATGGCCGCACAACGTGCCAATTTTATTACCAGCTTTTTACCCGTGGAAAAACCTATCAATGTGCGCATGCGTGACGTTTGAGGACCGATACGTTCACATTACAGTCAAATACAGGTCACTTGTACTTATGAATATGAACCGTCAAGATAGAAAAATCCGTTTCGGAATTGAACGATGTGGCTGGCAGTGTGAACGTAGCCTTTGTGAATCGGCACCTAAACTTGATTTTGTATTGCTTTTCTTTTATTTTTTTAGGGCTGACTTTAATGGAGGAATTCAAGCTGCTTCGGGAGTCGGGGGAAGACTAGAAGCGCGAGTTTGCATGTTTCTCTTAATGGAGGGCTATATTCTTCATTGCTGTGTAGCCAAGTTAATTATACAGATCTTCCTGTAATACTTCACAGGCCAATAGACCAATTAACATATCTAATAATGATTTACTAATGGTGCTTTTGGCAAAGGTAATAGCCTAGTAAACATGGAGGACCTAGTGCTGATGACAATGTTTTAAGGGCTCTTTGTTTTGTTTGTATAGTGTTTTGAACTATATTTGTATTTACCTAAAAATTTGTAGACTTGTGTGAACACACTACCTTCCTTTCCTCTTTTCGTGGTAGAGTTTTGTGGTGTAATTTACTTTGAAACTGTGAATTTGCAATATATCATTACTTAAATCTGAAATCTAATGGCTACAGTCTCTCGTGTGTGTGTGTGTGTGACCTCAGTGTTCGGAGGCAGAACTTGGCATTTATAGTACACTAAAGGTATGTTTTAGTCAGCAGATGTGATTGTGGTTTTGTGGTTCAGATACATGTTGGATATGAGGAACAGCCAGAGGTCACTGAATGTCTTGCCTGAGCACATTTACAGGCAATGAGAGGAAGAAGTTGGGATGGATGCTCCAAAGGACAGAAAAGACGAAATGCGCTTATAAAGGAGAATTCAGTCGACCTCCATCAATTTGTTGTGACTTAGTTTGCAAAGCAATCAATCAGATGTAATGTTTTGTTTGATCATTTTAATGGTTGCTGGTGACGTTGAAATTATCATTTAAATATTACCAATAATTTGAATAATCAGTTCATTTAAATTAATTCAATGAATTAATACCTCATTTTAAATTGTCACAAAACTCCGCAGATAAGTTTAGACAGTGGGGTAATACACCGTCAAGTTTTTGCACACACTTGCATTTACATTTACTCACTTAACATTTACTGAAAATAACAATTTTACAGTATATTCACCATTTGAGTACCTTTATTAACAATAAAATATCTTAGACTCATCAAAGTCTAGCGGTTATAACAGCAGAGAAAATTTGAGGCATTCTTTCTACAAGGGACATTAAATACTGCTGTTTCATGTGATGAAACAGTTAATTAGTGCATTTAAAGTTAGAATTTGACTACACCATCACCAAAAAAACAATTAATAGGATGTCACACGCACTCTTACATACTCTTGGTAAAATCCTGTAGTGTGCAAAACCTTTTGACTGGTAGTGTTATCATTCCCCAAAACAGTTAAGAGGAGAGAGATTTTTAATAGGCATTGACTAATTTTGTCAAATGGATTAACTTTTTTTTTTGTAAAATGTATATTCCTGTCGTGTACAATGCCGTGTACTTTGACTCAGTAGATAACGAAAAATATTTTGATGCTTTTGAGTCTAAAAACTACAAACTTGAGGGGCGAGGGAAGATTTTAATTCATACAATTTATCTTGTATAAATTTTGTCAACTTCCTGCTGCTATGGACAGCACGTCGTCGATCAATTCCCGGAATCGCTGCTTTTTGAGTATCTTATGGTCCTCTAGTGGGCGCTATGAACATCTGTATTATATTATATATCAAAAGACTTAGTGTAGTGAAAACTTATTTAAACATTTATACTTGCTACCTATATGTGCCGCATATATGAATTAAAAGCTGGTCCAAAAATAAACGTGGAGAATAATGATGAGTGGCTTATTTTTGGTAGGCTACTTTGATAATATGGAGTTTAAATATGTATTTAAAATACCAACCGATAACGAAACTCATAGTTTGCCACGTTTCCTTCCTATTGGGAGCTCTGGTGTTAAGATCCTCCTACAGACGTGACCGTCATCATTTATAGTAACCACTCTTTATGCAGAATATAGCTGCTGCCGGATGCTGATGGGAGAAGCTCATTGACCGGTAAGCAAGTACAGTAGTACGTAAGTACAGCGCACTGTTCCAACCAGCTTCGATCAGCATATAGGGTAAGTTTGTCATTGCACTGGGATGGTTTGTGATAGGCATATTATGCGCGATTTTGTGAAAAAAAATCCACATAACATGGACAGTGGGCGTTAGGTACGATCACTCGGGGTTATAACCCTGAGCATTTTAGTCCCGATGCCAATCTTCCTTCAAAAACAAGAAAGTCAAGCGCCAGGTAAGCTTGACTTAGCCCCTGATCTTTTCAATAGCTAGAAACTTCCTTGGCATGAACCCTGACTAGTGAACAGGAAACCTGAGGCTGGCATGTACGTTGTCGTGGTTTACCTTCTTTCATACCAGCTATTTCCACATATAAGAAACTAGTACCGTAATTATGCCGAAAACAAATCAACCCTTTAACACGCGCCTTTTTCTATTAGTGATAACTATATATCCGTTTGCAGTCGTTTATTGATCCACATTTTCAGTGGACACGTTGTGGTTTCTAAGCTTAAATAATACATATACAGTGAAGAGCGTTAACGTCCTTAGTTAATTGCACAGTATGTTTTACTGGCGCTTCTGAGGAATTTGTCCTGAAGTTTCCGGTCACAACGTTTTGAAAGTTATGAAACGTGCGTGTTGCTAAGCAATCAACATTGTTAAATAATTAACGAACCGTCATTTGGTATTGTATCGTATTGTTTAACGTTTATCGACTGTTTGAGTTAACATTGACATTCTCCTTTTTTAATGATTGCGATCTTTGTAGCAAGAGGGCGGGTGCATTCATAAGACAAATGAGTCATAATCCAAAGTCTGGTCATGCATCCGAGTACTGCAGTGTTTTTATATACTTGTGTGTTAACACCTGCCTCTGTGCCTGGATAGTCCAAAAGTAAAATCATTCAGACAATAATAAAGCAAGTCATTGCGCATAATTGCCAACATGAGGTCGCGAAAAATTGAGATATTTTCCCTAGCTGGAGGGACGGCTGTGACAAAGGGTAAATCGCCAGCTCATGCAGACGGGCGGGGGTGCAAAATTTACAAAGGTTATCCCCCCCGAATTCGTGCCCCTGCCCCTGGAAACGTCTCTACACCGGAGTATTGGATGGCACGATTCAGTTCATAATAATCACACGTGGTGTGGCACGGCGTTAAACTCCAGTACACTAGTGATTTTGTTGCATAGACCTATTGAGTTGTGTTTGGGTATTTACTGATAACAAGAAAACTGTGAATAGAAACAGATCTTGAAGTAAGCAAACTAAATGTCTAAAATTCTATTTTTAGCAATATGACCCCTGGTTTCAACGACGAACAGAGAGGGGGCGACAAAAGGTAGGCAGCAGTGTGTGGACGGGCAGATAATCCCGAGATGAAGAAAATGTGTTCTGCTGAATTTAACATAAGCACAGAAATTTAAGGCACATTCTGGTTCACATTGGATTCCCTATAAATGGGCATTACAGATTTAACCATACTTATTAATATTTTATTGCAAAATATTAAAAACAGATAACAGAGGAATGATTCTTGTAAGATGTTTTAAATAAAAATATTTCAAATTGTGAATAAAAAAAACTATCTCTTTCCCTTTCCCCATACCTCTTTTGTAGCCTGAATCCTATTTACATAAAAAACCCACACTTAGATTTAATGAAGGAAGATATTTTGTACCATTTTAACCTGGGAACAGCAACACATGACTTACCAGCAATGTTCGGGGACGTGAAGGTAAGTGAGGCATTTTAAAGCTTCTCTGTTAAACATACTAATGGTCAAACCAAAATACCTTATGGAATGTGCGTATAAATGTGTGTATAAATGACAGACTTGTAGCCCCGTTTTGACTGGAAGCCATGGCAAATCAAATGTAGTGCGCTCATTTATATATACTGCTCAGAGAAATTAAAGGAACATTTTGAAAACATCAGATCTCAATGGGGAAAAAATAATGCTGGACATCTATACTGATTTGGACTGGGTAATGTGTGAGGAACAGAAGGATGCAGCATCGTTTGATGGAAATGAAAATCAAACTGAAAAAATGATGTGGCAGGCTAGTCCATTTTGCCAAAATTTCATTGCAGCAATTCAAAATCGTACTCAGTATTTTGCCTGACCCCCACGTCAGTGGTACCAATCATCCTCCAGGAACTGCCTGCAGTCTCTCGCCACATGAGGCCGGGCATTGTCGTGCACCAGGAGGAACCCAGGAACCACTGCACCAGCGTAAGGTCTGACGATGGGTCCAAGGATTTCATCCCGATACCTAAAGGCAGTCAAGGTGCCGTTGTCTAGCCTGTAGAGGTCTGTGTCCCTCCATGGATATGCCTCCCCAGACCATCACTGACCCACCACCAAACCAGTCATGCTGAACAATGTTACAGACGGCATAATGTTCTCCACAGATTCTCCAGACCCTTTCACATCTGTCACATGTGCTCAGGGTGAACCTGCCCCCATCTGTGGAAAGCACCGGCTGTCAGTGGCAGACCTGCCAATTCTGGTATTCTATGGAAAATGCCCATCGAGCTCCACAGTGTCATGCAGTGAGCACAGGACCCACTAGAGGGCGTCGGGCCCTCAGGCCACCCTCATGAAGTCTGTTTCTGATTGTATGGTCAGAGACATTCACACCAATGGCTTGCTGGAGGTCATTTTGTAGGGCTAGCGGTAGTAACACTGACTGTAGCCAAATGCAAAACTTGTGAAGAAAACAGTCAGAAAAGATGAAGAGGGAAAATGTCAGCGGCCCCCACCTGTCACACCATTCCTGCTCTGGGGGTCGTCTCATTTACCACCCTCCAGTGCACCTGTTATTAATTTCATTAACACCAAAGTAGCTGAAACTGATTAACAACCTCCTCTGCTTCTTAACTGACCAGATCAATATCCCAGAAGTTTATTTCACTTGATGCTGTACTATGATTAAAGGGTGTTCCTTTAATTTTTTTGAGCAGTCTGTGTAAAAGTTGAGTTAATGATTAATGTGACCACTTTAGTGTTGTATGTGATTCTGAGGCTCTGTTATAGTTTACTGGAATATCCCATAGCCCAATTAACTCCTGAAGATATAGGCCTATGTTTATACGAAATGGTAACTGTATTGAAATTGCATGGAAACATAAGCTTAAAACCGAAGTTTGTACCATTACACTCCTTTAGCTTAGGCGCTTAATAAACTCTTACTAAACTTAGTGACTGATTTTAATCTTTGCATCATAATGAAAAGTTCACCTATATTTTTGTATTCAGTCCAAGATAAACGTTATTATATTTTAAAGCCACAGCATTTCCCTTCAGCATTAAGCCAATACACCAACATACTGACACTGTACACTGTCCCCACGCCCAGGACACCAACATACTGCCACTGTACACTGTCTCCACGCCCAGGACACCAACATACTGACACTGTACACTGTCCCCACGCCCAGGACACCAACATACTGACACTGTACACTGTCCCCACGCCCAGGACACCAACATACTGACACTGTACACTGTC
>JAODUD010000134.1:19657487-19671388 GCA_026784285.1 Stomatorhinus walkeri
AAAAAAGGACGGGGCTAATGTTTTCTCTGGTGGTATGCTGATGGGGGTGTCAGCGGAAAAGGGGGGGGGGGGGAAATAAATAAATAAAATGGGGATGACGACACGTGGGCGACGCATGCAGCAACTGTGTCCCACCTGAAGGGGGCGCTCAAACACACTACAGCAGGCATCTTTATGGACAGCCCCTCGTTTGACACACACAAACCATTCATGCCACCATGTTCAGCTTTGTGGTGGGGGCATCACAGCTCCCATAGTGGGACATGAAAACAAACAGGAGACGAGAGGGTGAGGCGGGAGGACGAGTGACGGATGCGGGTAGGAGGTCGCGTCATGGAAGCTGCGCCTCACAGGTATTTTTACCAAAATGTTTGTGACAATGGAGGTGATTTATAACTGCGTGTGCGTGCATGTGCCCGATGCAGGGTCCCCGTTGCCAGTATGACAGGCAGCCACTGTCACGGGACATGAAGGAGAGCATAAAGGAACGAGCAACAGCGAAGGAGGTTGCCGCGGCTCCGATGAGCTCATCGTTTTGGACAGTCTAATACAGCAAAGCTGGAAAGTGCAGAGGAACCTGGACCACGCCCCTTAACGAGCCCCTCCCACTCCTCAGTAACTCCTCCCCCTGGTTGACTTATTTACACTTCCCCATCACTGAACCCCCTCCCATTCAGGCTGTTACAAAAAACCAAGCAATCATTCATTCTCTAACAAAACGTTCTCTTGAAATCTTTATAAATATTTTGCTTTTAGAACAATTTTTATTACCACCAAAATATTTCTTTTAATTCAATGCAAGACGGCATGTGACCTGAAGAATAACACAAGGACCGCAGGGTCACGCCCAGACAGAGTGGGAAGCAGATATGCAGGTTTACTTTTCCCTCGCTGTTGGCAGGTGACAGCAGGAGGAACCAATCACCCGCAAATGAGGAAAAACAAGGGAGTCCCCCCCCCCCCCCAACCCCCTGAGATCCTTCAGCAGCCGCTCTGTTGTACAAATATGCAAAATCACAAAAAACTGGGAGCCTGGTGTAGCAAATGTTTACATTTCATATTCATACACGCGGCGCCACCTAAATGCTCCGCAGACCCATCTGATCTGCATAAAACAATGAATTAAAATGGAGATACGACAGCAGAGATGCCCGCAGCACAAACTGACACACGGAAGCGGAAATGTTCCCGAAATACACCCCAAATTCATCCCCACCTCCTACTGACCATTCGAGAGACCACATTTTCACATCACCCATTCTTATTCACCCGACCACTCCCAGATGATCTTAAAAGGGACCTCGAAAGGGAGGGGGGGGGGGGCATTTTTACACGCTATTTTATTTTGCTGTCATAACAAAACTGCTGACTGCCGGTCAGGGGAGGGCAGATGAAGTCCCTCCCCAGAACACTCTCCGGCCAGACCGCCCACTTCCAGCCAGATAATACCATCATGGGCGGAGCAGCAATCCTGTCAAGTGTGTGGGCAGATAAG
This sequence comes from Stomatorhinus walkeri, assembly GCA_026784285.1. Lineage (NCBI taxonomy): Eukaryota > Metazoa > Chordata > Actinopteri > Osteoglossiformes > Mormyridae > Stomatorhinus > Stomatorhinus walkeri. The sequence continues at coordinate 19,658,983 of JAODUD010000134.1, forward strand.
CTGAATATCAATACTGACACACGGCACGGTTCCACACAAGCAGAGCCCGCGACCATAGGGGCAGGTCAGGAATAGCTTTGCTAGGTGGTTAGCGCAGCTCTTTACCAGCTAATTTCTTAAAGCCTTCTGTTTCACTCAACCCCTGACTAACGCTAAAGGAATCCAGATCAACCGCTCAGCTCAAGGGCACAGCAGCTGCTCGCCCTGATCCTCGACCGGGTCAGCAGGCAGCCACAGTGCCACCCGCTGTCTGTTTCTTAATGCGCCGTGTGTAGGAAGGGTGAGCGTGCACTGGGTATCAGCGACCCAAGACCAATCTAGTCTTTGGAGGAGCACTGAGGGGTGCGGCAGACGCCTTCGCTGGACTGGGAAGCTGCCCCCCTCCGCGCTCTCAGCCCTGACTACGTAGGCCACCCACAGCGGTCACTGAACGGGGAGGCATCGGAAAGGGGAAACGGAACATTCTAGGTATGACTCAGTTTACCAAAAAATGAACATGGGATAGAGCGCCCTCTTCTGATTTTAGAGTCAGGAGACCATGAGTCTATTATGATGACGTATTTTCGTTCTGGTTTTTTAAAAATAAATAAAAGCATCTTTAAACCAAAATCGTGATGAAGGATTGTGGGAAAATTATCCAGCGGCATGACTGAAGGAGCCAGCGGAAGTCATGCCCGATGTCAGCTTTTAACGGGTAGCTTCCAGTCTGCGCCGGCAGCGAACTCTGCACCGCTGGATGGTTCAACACTGGGTAAACTGTACAGTGCAGGCACATCGAAGCAGTGAACAGAGAACGTGTTCAAAGGCATTTAGCTGCATATAGAATCTGGACCTTAACGGCAGTCATGCACACATCCATGGAAGGATAAACATTAATGGACAGTATGGGGCCGCTGAAATTTCCATGTGGCGTCCCCCTATACAGGAGATCGGGCTACTGAGCAGAAATGCCGCATTCAACAAAACTCTGCCCCCGTCAAGCCTGGGCTGCGCCACCCACATGGACTGATGGGATTACATCACTGAGGTATGGTATCAACCACCTAGGTGCCACTTTAAGGGACCCTCTACAAAGATTCAGCCGCCTTCAAAAAGTGCGATGCGGACGAACGCGAGACGCCAAAACAGGGTGGTGCGAGTCCTGCTAGGGGCAGCTCGCCATCGTTAACCGTATCATGGCAACAAGGTTTCTCCTTTCCAAGGGCGGGCGATGCCACATGCAGCGGCGAGGATGTTTTTGAATCAACTCTCACGTTCGTTATCGTGTCCAAAACATGCTACCGGTCCCTAAGAACAGCACAGCGCAGAACAGCAGCAGACGAACAGCTACACCGATGCTGTCGTGCTTTTCTCAGAAACGGGAAAGAGAAAAGCCCAAAGCGAGGAAAACATTTGATGTGCGTTTGAGGGAGTCAGTCAGAGACCATGTCCGATCTGATAAGAGGTATATGGCTGGAGGAATAGCAAGCTCTAATAGAACTCATTGTGGGACGGCTGGAAGGCGTCCAAGCTGGTGGATCTGGCGGCTCTGTAGAAGAGAGAAGCTTTTCAGATGGTAATCACATGTTTTCAAATTAACAGCCCCGGAGTCCAGACCGAAGCGCGACATTATCTTTAGCGAAACGCTCAGCAACTCTGCACCGGTGCCGTGTTTTCAGGGGAGCGAACACCACATACATTCTGGTTACAGGTAAAGGAAAAAAACACGACAACGAAGTGAATGAAATTATAGTGTATTAAGGGCCCTAAAATATAATTCCTGAAACCCATTACATTGATGAGGAACGGGGAGTCAAAAAAAAACAATACTGTCAATCTATTTCATTTGCAGTAATGTGGCAACAAAGTGGACTTTTATGGAGGTGTACAGAAGAAACCAAAAGGGAAACACTGAAGATGCAGCTCAGGAACACTAAAGAGTCACGGGTCAGAGTCGCCACATGCTGGGTTTGAACCCCATGGTTGTAACAGTACAATTTCTATTTCCACTTCTGAGTCTCTCAGTTGCAAACTTTCAGAGAGGCACTTAACTCTGACAGCGCAAAATGTCGATTAAACTCTGAGTGAGATTTGGCCATACAGTGACAGTGGTGAACTGTAATTCTGTAAGAAGGGAAGTACATTGTAATGCTCAATGCTCGTCGACCTTTAACGTTTGCAATCAGTCTCGCTAGAGTGATCCATCACACTAAGAGGTCTGGCCAAGTCATCGGAGTCCTGCCAGTCTCAAATGGTCAGTAGTTGTTTGGTTAACAGTGGGAGCAGGGTTATGCAGTTTAAACGGCCATGGGAGTATATAATAAAGTCTTAAGGAAAAAAAGAACTGAATATTAAAGGAAAGAGTGCTACTTTGAAAGAATGGATGTGCATAACGAAATCTTGTATGGAGGGTTGAATATGTTACTTAGGGAAAACATTTTATACATCCACCAGAATACCATACTACTAATAATACATAATATAGCCATATTACTCAGCAAGTGCCTTTAAGAATGGAATCCATAAGGAAGAGTGGACATAATGTGCATTAGCAACAACATGAAAAATAAACTCAATCCACCCAAAAGCGGCACAACTTACCAAGCAGGAGTGTGTAGCGTGTTTGCCAGCCTAAAGATGCCGTTGTGCACAGCTGTAATGAAAGTCCAATAAGCTGTGCGACCCAAGCAGATGAGGAATCACTGCACACTGTAATAGTTCTACTCAATACAAACATTTTGTTGGCGTTTTGTCTGATTGCACCAAAACAATTAGCCTGCTCACAGGTATGTTTGCATTCTCAGGTAATTCATTTTACATTCATTTGGAATGTCTTCATTTCCATTTACAAACACCGTGTTATCTTAAGGTTTATTGAGCAATAATGAAACTAAAGAGAAGACAAAGACTGTGGCATCGGGCCTGTTCCTGTAAGAAGAGACACCTAGAGCCAAGCAGCCAGGTAACGACATGGTCTCGACCTTTGGGGCAAAAGGGAATTTATTTATATACATGCATGCATTAGTTTAATATGAGGACTATTGGGCTCCCAGCTACATTAATTGCAATCTGTTCCTAATACAGACCCATTCCGCAAATCTTTGTCACCAAATGCATATGTTCATTATATATGCACATGTTCATATAATTCAACATCAAAAATAGAGTCAGTGTTTGATTATTAACAATAGCTCCAAGCTGACCACTGTAGTCCAAGTGTTGACGTCAAACTCCGAGTAATACGTTTTGGTTCTGAGAGCGATTCCCGGCAGACGGCACATTCCTGACTGCAGAGCTGAGATCATACCCAACAGCAGCATCTACAGCTGTGCCCTCAGACGCAATCACGGTATATAGCACAAGGATATCTCAAATAGTAGCAAGAAAATGGTCATATGAATGGAAGCTGTCCATATGTCATTCATAATGTAAGAGCACTTGGATACCGATTGGGGAGGGGGTTAGCAACCAATACTTTCAAACTGCTGCCTTGATTGGTTGCAATGATCTCCTGTACTGCAAGAGCAGGTATCAGTTCATGACCGTGTTATGGCAGAAGAAATGCAACAAAGCAAGATATGCCTTCTTACACAATTTTTACACTTTATGTATTTATGTATTCAATAAGCAATACAAGTATTTTTCAGTTTATAGAAGAGTTCATATTAAAGTTATAAATACAAAACTGGCTGCGTAAAGACAGACAACAGGAGGATGTGAAATGGAAAGCATCACCTGGTGTGAGGGACGTCTATGCTGGAGGAAACCACTTTCCGCTTCTGCTCCAGCAGGGACACGGACCGGGTCGGCTCCTTCTCGGGCTCCGCCGGCTTCTCGCCGAGCCCTGGCTGGGCTCCAGTGCTCTCTGCCACCCCGTTTCTGGGCTCCATCTCTCGGCATTTCATCGGCATGCTCGCCGCTTGGTTGACATGCCCATTGCATGAGTTCTGCTACAAGGATTCACGGGGGAAAAAAAACTGGCATTACAGACGGAAAGAGCATTTTTACTTTAAAAGCAAGCACACATTATCCAATACAAAATACTAATATCAAACACCTCTTAAAGGTTCCACAACAGAGAATTAGCATCTTGCAACATATAGAGAGTGAAAGAAAGACCCAGCGCCGTTCACAGCACCTCAGAAATGAAACCGCCAAGGACTGTAATCACCTGTTGGTGTGACCCAATTTCTCGATGAAACTCAATTTTCTACCAAACGGCTTAACAAAATACCACATTTGTCATCCATTTGATAAAGGTTGCATTTCACATACGCTAAAAATGGACAGTGGCCCCAAATAAAGAAACCGTGAGTCTGCTGCAACAGCACGGCCTCTGACAACATCACGTCCGAACAGCTACTTCAACCAGGTGACCAGAGGACAACGAGGTCACTCTCAGGACAGGCACTGCCTCCTGGCAGCAAATAATGGACCAGAGGCATTTTATTAAGTAGGCTACACAACGTCTGATGAGTGTGTCAGCAAGGCGGACATTCCAGGCTACTGATGTTAGCGTGGTCTTTGTGTAGCTAAAGCTACGTAATTGGCTCAGTTACGTTGATTCATTTAGCTTGAACCGCTTATACACAAGTACTTCATTTTTGAATCTTGTTCACGACCCGGCTTCCGAGTTCCTGTGTCAGGAAGAAATATCTTCAATTAAAAAATGCCTTTGTGAACCAGAGGATGATATAGGGCGCAAGCTGCACCCTGACACAAGCCCACCGTTAAATTCTGTAATGAACACATTACGACATAAACCTCACTGTCACCGCATTGCCTGCAAAACTGTCGAATACGACTCAGTGTACACTGCTACAGAAACGGATAAAAGCTAGATATATTCACACATCTAACAGGCAAATGTCACATATCGAAAAGCAGATATTAAAATGCATAAACCATTAGCTTAAAAAAAACAGTGCGAAATCTCTGCTATACTATTCTTTGATTGACATAATACAACAACGTATTCATTATTTGTGACTTAGTCGCCAATACCCTGCACTGTCTGTGAAGAATTTACATAGATGTACAAAACATCTTCGTAACACCACCTCTGTCCAGACAAAGCCTTAATACCTCATCACATCTTTAACACAGAAACAGCCATTGATGAAAATCCTAGTAAAAATTACTATCCTTTATAAAAAATGCATTTTTAAACAAGCAGCATTTAATAGCTGACCTAATAATCATATCTACAATCAAATGAAATTTGTGAAATGCACAAAAAAAACTCCTGTACCTAGACTTATGTAGTGGGCTTGCCCCTTCATTCAATAACAAACATACAGAACTGCATAACAACATTAATCAATTTTGTGCATTACTGCAGTAGGCGGGAGGCTACGGGAAAAACAGCCGGCGATGCGGTCAGACAAAAGGATGCATTCATCTGACCGCGGGGACACGCAAGAAACAGCAAAACAGTTAAATTAGATGCTGGCGTGACTTTAAAACGCCGCTGCTTTGAAGGTGATGCCGAAGACAGACTGGACAAAACAATAAAATAAACGACACACGGTACTTGGGCACAAGTTTAAAGTATGACTCCGTACATAATTTTTAAGTGTCGAGAGCATCCTTTCAAATCGTAAAAGGCGGTCCAAACGACACTTGAAAGCACATAATACCTTCGCCGGGTTATAATGTGCAAACAACTATTCCTGTAAAGCCAGTAGTACGTCGGGAGTATGTGCTTGGTTCATTCATTTTTCCCCCATTCTGTTCATCTGCGTGCTCATAAAACAATGATGTGCAGTTTTGCAGGACCTCGCATACTCGCAGCACTTGAAGAAGGGTTCACTTTAGTCAACAGGTCATGCCTTTCCCTCCAGCTGCTTCGAGGGGCATACAGACAAAAGGTACTTCGCTTCTTTTGTGGATAAATAAAACTGAGGTCCCGCTAAGTCTGACACCGCAAAATGTGATACCGTGTAGAAATAATGATGCTGACAATAGCCAGTCTATGTGAAACCAGATGTCTGGAGACCAGATGTCTATAGAATACCTATATCTTGTGTTATATTCATATGATTTTCTAATTTCACAATGCCATTTCGTGGTCTTCCAGTATTAAACCATTCCGATTCGTTGGATTTATAGGCACGCTTGCTTCCCATTTAATTATAATACTAAATGCATTTTATACGTTGACAAACATTCAAAACAATTATATAATCTAGTAGGTAAAACACCAATATCTCAAATTCGATAAGCCCATTCCTAAATGTGAAGCACAATTACTTGTTCGGCGACTGCATTAATAAACGACCGGTGTTCGCCTCTTACCAGACTGAATCTCTGCTTGGGCGATAAACAGCACACAATAACCCCGGCTAGGCAATGCGGTCATGATTCTTTATTTTTAGTGAGGAAATTACATCATCGATTTAAAAACACCCGACATGTTGGTTATAAAACCCACCACCTTGTGCGGCGGAAAGCGGCAGCATCGCATCCCGAGATCTGGCGGAAAATGACGGCAAGGGGTGGCTGAAGACGAGCAAATAAGCGGGGCTTTACTCTGGCGAGGGGGCAATGTGAAAAATGCAATGCATGCGGCAGGATAAGGCTCCACGGCGTGGTGGCTAGCTGCAGAGAAAACCTGGCTAAGACGGGGTAATGCACCGTGCACATGAGCACGCCGTACAGTCTGACATACCTAAAACCAGTGCCTCCAACAAAATAACGGCACCATGCATGGATGCATTATGTTTCAAAGACGTTTATTCGTCATTATAGCCGAGGCTTGGCTGGCCATCGTGGGCTGCACTGGACAAAAGACTAGGAGCTGGTATAAAAATACACTGCTGCACACGGCGTGCGCGCACTCGAGCCGTCCACGGAGCAATAGGCAGGGTGACTCATTACTGAAAATACAAAACACACACAAGCCACAGTAAAGCGATCACACACCTTCAGGCTGGATCTCAGCGGTCCCGCTGCAGGCGTCTGCTCCTGGCAAACGGCAGCGTCGCCTTCGAAATATTCCCTTAAGCTGCCCTCTTGCTTCAACGCCGCGCAAAGGCTTTGCCGGGGTCCCATCGGAGCATCCCTGTTTTCATGTTTGACAGCATGGACCACCCCCGGGAGCAGTGCCCCTTCGCCGGCACATACCCGGCTCCCAAGGAGAGAGCGCTTCACCAATCGTCGCGAATGCATGGCGTTATCTCTCCGGATTTCGCTACCCTTTATGCACAGCTGGAAAGCATCAACTGCTAATATTTTCCAATAAATGCTATGAAATTGGAGCAGATAGAATTAAAAAAAAAATCTGTATACGATGCGGTTAGCCGAGCTACAGCACGCCGCACGATCCATTCACTGCATACCGACTGCAAGCAAAAAAATGAAAAGGTTAGAAGAGAAAGTGTAACACGTTTAAAAACGGCAGAGCACGTTTTCCAAAAGCGCGTCCATCCAGTTCATCCGACCGGCTGCCTATCGTTATTCTTTCGACCTGTTTGTTTTTCTATCCGTTCCCTTGGGCTCGCAAAGACACGAAAACATGGCACGGATTATATTTATCTCGGACCGAGACAGCCATTTCAGAAATTGTGATCAGCAATTGCTGTGCAGTTAGCCGACTACTACCGGCTCGACCGAAAAGCAGAAATATCCCCGCTACTTTTTCAGTCTAGAATAACTGAAGGAAAATATCGCGCAGCAAAATAAAAATCACTAGCGGTCTTCAGTACAGCTCCAATCCCACACCCAGCTCTACTCTACCGGTGAGTCCTCCAGCTAGTGCCCGACCCGGCGGAATGCCGCCCGTAAACATGTGCGGTTCCCCGGCTCCGCGGCGCTCCTATTGGACGGCGAGGCACACGCCTCCGCCGCTTCATTCAATGCGGATCCCGGTCTGCCCATCGTGAGACTGATCCTGGATCAGGAAGACGGCTTCGCTCATAGCGCATTTGATAAGAGCTGGATGCTAAGGGTGACTGATCCTGTGTCAGTTCTTAATGGTATAAGTTAAACCGGCGCGTTTTGCCTAACGGAAAGTGTAGGGATAAAGCAGGAAACGAGGCCAGTGATTTTTTTATTAAGACAAAATTATTATAATGAATTGTTTTATTGTTTTAGCGTCTATGTATCTTTACAACTGACCTTTAAAGAATAGCCTACTTGACAATGCAATTTATTTTACTTAATCCCCAAAGATGAAGGTTATTCAGTGATTAGTAACAATAACAAAATAAGCGGTTCAATAGACATAATTATGGGAAGCAGTTAATTATACATGAACAAGTTAACTACGGTTATATTCTATATCCTATTTTCACACTAAACCCCCACCCAGACCTCTTGGGACATGCCAATATTTTAACAATGAGCTTCATTTCCCAAACACCCCCTAAGCCTTAAAGATAATCCTATATTGCCACTCAACTTCTCTGAAGACGTTCCCGGGACTCTTCTCGTTTACTGAACACTCGGTTTTTTTTTGTTTGGCCTTTTGTTGAACATAATTGTTCAAATGCTGTATAAATGTTCAACAAAATAGTAACTTCATTTAAGTTAAAGACATTTACGACCATTCCAGATATAAGGTTAGCGTACTAGGTTACCTTGTAAAATTTAAAGGAAACTTTTTTTCTCCAAATTATTTTAGCAATTGCATACACGTTATTATTCATCCTGTTGTGAAACAACTTCAGCTTTAATTCATTAATTAGATGCGTTGTTCACAGCAGATTAACCAACAGCTGTAAAGTAATTATATAGGTTAGATGAGTAACAAAAACGTCTCTACACAGAAAAAAGTAGTGTAATCCCGAAAGAATCCAAATCAGGAAAAGTTTGTTAACAGGGCGGTTGAAAAAGATGAAATATAGTAAATGTTTAAGATGAACGCTGTGCACATTAAACGATTTGATTCTGTTTTGTTGTTCTGTGTGGGTCGAAGCAATAGCCAAATTTGTACACGTTATAAATTAACCAGGTGAAATACGTTAATTTATTAATTTATCAATTTTACATTTAAAGTGTAATCCTATGACATTTCTCAGAACACCACAGTGTTGTGATGTTTGTGGATTAAATCACGTTTTTTCTTACGTGTCAGTTTGAGACAATATAATGAGGTACATGATGCTATAGTATGCCTATAGTAATGAAAAATAACACTAGCGACCTGGCAGCTATGCTGCTCAGACAACTATTTACGAAATACAGAACATGGACTATGTATCGTGTATTCCCTTTTACAATACGATTACAGACTGCAGCACCGAAATAATCTGACGTTATAATGGACTGAAGTCAGAATGAACAGCGCCCTGCTTCGGGGAGATAAAGGGACTGCAGGTTCTCGTCGTGCGTCACAGCTCGTTCGCCTGTCACTGAGTGCAAGTGCTGTGTAACAGATTTGAATCCATCATATTAAACAGGTAAAGGCGTTACACCACAGACGAAATTATTTATACGTACCAACATCTACGTAATTGCCACTCAAAGCGCGAACAAGAAAATTACATCCAAGTAATTATGGCAATCACGGTATTGGCTATTGAACAGGAGTGTTATCCTTAAAGAATGACAATGAGACTGCAGGTTGATTCACAGGTAAAGCGGTGTCTCGCTGGATAAAGTTTTTATGGAAGTAGGATTGTGAAAGAAGTTAGCCCGCTGTTTCACCTGTGAATAAGGAAATTGAATTGCTTATGCAAATTGTCCAGCTGTATAAAGAGGTTAAAAAAGAAGGAAATTTAAGATTTTCTTATTTATTTGGCTAATTTGGATATCTGAAATTTAAAGACACGCGTCTTAGACCGGTAAGAGGTTCTGCACCCCCTCTCTTACACAGACGCTCCCCGGGTTACGATGGTCCGCGTTACGATATTTCGGTAGGCCTATTATAATTCCATTATGTTTTTCACTTTCAGTACATTATTCAATAAATTACTTGAGATATTCAACATTTTATTATAAAATAGGCTTTGTGTTAATGACTTTGTTAGGTTAGGTGTTCTGTATTAAAATCCATCTCGCCTTACGATATATTTGCCTTACGATAGGTTTATGGGAACGTAACGCCATCACAACCCAGGGCACGTCTCTACGAGGTACATACTTACAAAAACAGCTTCTCCTGTCTTCACTGGGTGGTTCCCTCCTCCAAACTCGGCTTTATTGTTTTGATTCATTTCCATTAGCTGGCAACACATCATACTGTCATTCCTCACGGGTGATGGGAACTCATCTATTCAGATAATGTCAGGAACCTCCGTGCACATATACAAGCTAAGGTAAAACACACATGTTATAGCATGTCATAACTTAAAGGTTTCAATAGAACATATATTTACTTTATAGGAGAATACACGTGCCTGGTGTCCTTTACTGCAGCTACGTTTAAACGCACACATATATGTTAGTTTTAAACATCATTTATTTTTTTACTCACACAGATATTTCATAGCTAAGATGTAGTAGAATTTGATGCAATGTCAATTTAAAAGAATTATGCTTGCACTATACACCATTCCATTACTCTTGATGTCTTCATCTAAATTGGTTTAAAGTTAGTATTCAGTTGGGCGATAGCATCCTTCTGTCATATTAAAATGGACTGACATACAAGTAATATACCAAAATAAAGGAAACACATAGATAAATGAATAATCTGAAAAGTTTTATTATTCTGGACAGTCAATAATGTAAGAATAATGTGAAGAAAATGTAAATGTGTGTCCCAAGTCAGAAGCTCATGGGAGTTTTCATGGGGATGTTTTGAGGGCAGAAGGGAAAATGATTGGTTCAGAGAGATAACCAATCAAATGTTTTTGTCCTGCCTCCTCTAGTTCCTTGGACCTACCTCCTCTACAATCTGATGGGTTATCTTTCTGAACCAATCATTTTTACTTCTGCCCCTCTCGTTTTTCTGTACCCATTTTTGTGTGGCTAAAACTCCCACAAGCAAATCAGAAGTTAGCATATTATCATTCTCAGAGTCATTTACATAGAAATACTATGCAGCGCCAATGACTTTAATTTTGAAGTCTGTGGTTGCCTGTTAGAGAATTTAGTGAAACAAACAAGTTTATAGCAACTCAAAGATGTTTGCTTTAATTCCGCTACATCTCATCGGTAGACTTTAGAGCGGTATTACACATATCTATCTTCCATAGGAACTTGACTGTGTTTAGAGTAAATAAGTGAAAAAGACAAGGTGTGTGGATAATGGTCTTCCAAGTCATGGTCAGGCTGGCAGGTTCAGTCAGTATCATTAAGTACCAAATGGCGTTAACCTTGGTCAAAAACCCAAATACAAAGTTACTCTGGTACGACTCGATGTGACCGCAGACATAGCGTCGAACCCGACTGAGTATTATGCAGGAACCCGAATTCCTGTCCAGGATTACCAGAATCACGTTACAACTTCAGAATCACCATAATTACTCACTGGTGACAGGAAGCAATATAAACATATTCAAATGCTCTGCATTAGAATAATCCATTTGCTTGTGTTCTGGATAACCTGGAACAGAACACATAAGGACAAAGGCTGTCTCTCACATAACATTGTTAAATAAGATTTTACATCACAAGGTAACTTTCCCTGTACTGGAAGAGCTTACTGTTAGTACATTGAATAATTCAATCACTGATTTAGCGGCCCATTTTAAGTGACTGCTGCGAGGAGACCCAACCAAAACAGCAGTTCTATAAGATAACAGCTTGGGGAAACTGTGGGAGAAAACGCACTTTAACCTTTTTAATTACTGTACAGTTATAGCAAAGGCGTGTATAAGTGATACAGCTTATGGTTCTTTGTTTCCGTTCTGTACCAGTGAGGTAATTACAGACTCAACTGTGAATCAAGGCTTTTTACTGCCATCTCGTGGCAAAATTATTTAGTGCACTTTTAAATTTTATTATTTACAACACGGTCGTCATTGTAAAAACAAAGTTTAATTCTGGCACCACAACCGCACATACAGCACAACGTAGGCTATTTAAGTGCAGGAAAAATATAGAATACGTACAGAACAGTATAAAATAACAAACAAGAAAATAAATGGATGGTTTTCCCAGCCTGGGCTTTGATTTTGTTGGCACCAGCTGTACAATCGCATTCTGTAGGGATGAGTGTAGGCACTTTGGAAAGTGGCACAGTACAGCCTTACGGTCACTGGGGGGAGGAGCTTATGGGAATGGCACAGTGAAAGAGAGGGACAGCGTTGGCACAGCATCGATTTTCAGAGCCCAAATAGCTGCCTAATCGGCATTGCAGTGGTTTGTCGGGGCAGCCACGGGTGATCTGGTGCCCTAGGACAAATGTGGCTGATTTTTTTTTGCTCACTGTCTTGAGGATGATAGACCTACTGAAGATGCTCCTGGGTGCTGCTGGGTGCTGCTGGGTGCTGCTGGGTGCTGCTGGTGAGCCTTGCGACTCCTTAAATGGGGAACACGG
>JAODUD010000134.1:19695777-19712543 GCA_026784285.1 Stomatorhinus walkeri
GATCACTGTGAGATGTTATAGAAGATACGAGAAATGCCGGATCACTGTGAGATGTTATAGAAGATACGAGAAATGCCGGATCACTGTGAGATGTTATAGGATTGGCTGCTGTGAACAGGTTTGGCATCCTGTTCCCGTGTGCTAGCCTTGCCAGGTCACCTGCAGCTTTCGCAAAATGTATGCCATCCCTGCGGTGTATTAAACCTGCTTATGGGAAAGTCACGATTGAGATGAGTCAACTGTAGAATCCTACATGAATAGACAATGCACATTATGCACTAATGTCATCAAAATATCCAAAACATTTTCCAAGAATTATTACAGGTAATTAAATATAAAAAAATCATTACTTTAGCTAAATAGTATTTAAAAATGGTAATGGTTTTGACATTTGTGTTTATTTAAATTAGTTTTGGTAATGATATTTGCAGTTTTCATTTAGTCTGTTTAATTGTTGTATATTTAATTTCCGTTTTACGAAGATGTTTTCTCAGTTTTAGTTTTCCTTAACGATACTGACGCAGATCGTGATTTCTATTCCTGTTTGCATGTTCTGTCCACGTTGTGTGTATTTACCCCCCCAGTCGAAAGACATGCAGTTACGCCCTTTGACATCTCTAGAATTGACTTTTGATAACGTACATGCACTGTGATGGGCTGGCATCCTATCCAGGGTGTCTTCTCTGCCTTGTGCCCTGTCCTACTGGGCATAGCTCGCGAGCTCCGTGACCCTCACTAGGGTAAGGGGTAGGATATATGGGTTGACTGATGTTTTGTGCTGATGACTGTTGGTGTCTCGTTGTCCAACGACCATTTTAGATTATATGTATCTGGGGAGCTGGAGGAGCCACACCAGGAAAGTTCCTTCTTGGCCTTCGTGTTGTCACGTGTGACACCTCGGTCCTGGTGCGACCCAACCGGGTTCTGGTGGTACCTGCATCCAACGTCAAGTTTTCTGCGTAAGTAGTGAACCTGATATACTGTTTTCTTCAAAACCAGGAGTAGTTCACTAATAATCCTGTTATACAAGGTGGCCTGTTTTTATTTCGTATTTTTTTGGTCACCTAGTCAAGAAAATCATTTGCCTGTTTACGTTAGAAGTGGCTACATTGTACTTGACGTTGTACTTGAATAATGGAATGATCTGCACTTACTCTGCAATGTTTCAAAAACATCTCTTCTAAGATTCCTTTCAACTGCAAAGTCAGATTTTAGTCTTTCTTTAGAAAAATGCTGCATAGTAGTAGATATTAGGAAGGAGCATTTCAGGCAGAATTACTAGTGAAATTTTGTATTATTTGGATAATATTTCATGAACCCTGCCCCGGTCACACACGGAGAAATATTTTTAAGGTATTAGTCATTGCTGCAAAAAGATAATGTAAAATATTAAAAGTAGCTTGAATAAATTAAGTTGAAACCAGTTAATTTATCTGAAATAGATCCCGAAGAGCATACAATAATGTTTAATAGCTTGTGCCTAAGGCAGCTACGACAAATGGCCATTTGTAATTTTTTAAACTCAATCCTATTAATGCGTCTCTAGCTTATAGGCCACTCCATTAATTTATTTCCATACTAAATGAGACATCACTTGGTGCTAGAGAATGAACTTAAAACGTTAAAGGTAGTCTGAGAATTAGAGCTGAATTATATTGGAAAAATTCACATTGCAAGTTGAAAGTTTACCTAAAATAAACTATAGCCAAATATGACTTATTACATCTAAATGGAGTCTGTCGGTAGTTCACATTCTGGTTAACTCGTCTCAAAGTCTAGCCGCAGCCATGGCATCATAACTGTGAATATAAAGTTAGCAGCAGCAAGAGTATGACTCTTATACCCTTGTTGCCACAAATTGTACCAAACGACGCAAAGCATTGCAGACAAATTAATTGCTTTTACATACAGTGTAGAATGGATGTCTTCTGGTGATTAGTTTTTGTTTACCTTACTCATTTTTGCTACATTTCTCACAAACGTGCCACTCTATGAGTGAGCAAGGATGAAAATGATGGCGTTCATTTCAGAGGGCGTATGCAGAGCTCATGCGAAAACAGTAGAGGTACATTTATGAACAAATAAATGACAAACTTCTACGTGAATGGATGAATCATGGCTAATTGCATTTCTGCTAAATAATATTTAAAATGGCTCATTTATTATTCGGCTTTTTAAGATTTTTTTTATTTATTATAATTTTTTTTACTTTTTATACCCATTCTCAGATATTCAAATGTTCACCAATGCTGACTCATCTCTGGTCTACATCTATTGTTTCAAGTGAGACCTTCATATAGATTACTTAGGAACACAGGAATATTCTAAAAATTTATAACCACATTGGCAGTAGATATTAATATTTCACTGGCTCATGACCCAGTTTTCCCTAGTAAAACTCCATTCTAGTAAGACTTTTGGGGGAGAAAAGGGCTCATTATGCCTGGTATTAAAAAGCTATACTGTTATACTGGAAACGTGGTCTTCTTAATAGAAGTAAACCTCTCCTTAAAGCTCTACCTTCTCTTCCTCCGGCTCTTTCTTCCTGGCCACAGATCCACAGTGCGAGCCTTAAACAAGAACTTCTCCATCGCCCTCTTCTTCCCGGCGTTCATCACGCTGCTCTTCTTCCAGCACAACAGGACCGTTTATGACATTGTTGCTGGTACCATCGTGGTCAAGCGAGGCAGGGCCAGGTGACAGTGTGCGATGACAGCCAGGTGTCGGCCTTGTCCCTCGTCTTCCCTTTCGTATTTATGTATTTCAGCAAGAATGACTTCATCCTGAGTTGTTTTCCCCCATTACTGGCTTAATATTTGCCCGCTGGAGACTCTGAGGTTTGGTTAGAGTGAGCTGGAAGGGAGAACTTCACCTTGTGCCAGGGCTCTGTCAGCACCTACCCAGATCTGCCGCCTTTTTCATGCAGAATTGCAAGTCTGTTTTTCTGTATTGCAAAGCTGAATGACACTTTCTGCTATGAAAATATCTATACATTCTACTATGATAATACTTCAGGTATGAAGATCTTTCTATGGAATGAAAATATGGATTGGGCTGTTTATCGACTTTGGATTGGTTAAATTATTAGCCGTAGAGGTCAGACACAAAGTTTTATACGAACAATTGAGAAATTCTTTCTTTTTTTCTGAGGCTGATGTCACCAACGTACAAAATGACATAAATTAAAGTTTTTATGTTTTTTTATTTTTAATTAATCTAATGAGAGAGCAGTATTTGGTTATCAGAGCATGGTATTGTAGTACCTTGTATTCTAAAAAATAGCCTGTTTTAATATTCTGCCTGAAGAGAAATGCTTTTATTTGGAGTATCTCAAAATGATTTTTATTCGATCTTGTTTTCAAAGTAACCGTGAGAGGGGAAAAAATGTTCAGTCATTCAGCCACTACACTGGTCCTGTCAGTCAGGCCAGGACTCAGACACTGAGCAGAGTCACCTGTTATCCTGCCCATTGGCCAGGATCCCGCTCACTGTAGCAATGCGTTGACCCCTCCTTATCCAGCAGTGTTACTTATAAAACGTTATGAGAGATGCCTGCCTCTCTAAGTGTTATTTTTGTACACATGTCCGCCAATGATATAGCCATCATTTTTTGTTTTTCATATTCATATGTGGAAAATATACTTTCACTGCGTTTTACCATATGAAATCATCGATAATGCGAAAAGTTTTATTCCGTTGAATTATGAGATATTAAGGAAAGGAAGATTTGCTTGCAGATTGTTTCCAAGGGTGTACTTTCAATACCTGTATTATAAGGTCACCTGTATTAATGGTATGAATTATATGAAAGAAATGTGTTTCTCTGGTGGATTTACTGAAGTAAGTTATGTATTGAAATGGTTTATTTGTACAAGATCATTGTGACTGTGAGCTTTATAGTGTGGTAGATATTCACCCAATTAAAAACAGCCCGTGTTTTTATACCATATATAATCTAGTAAAGCTGAGCCTAGAGTTCAGCAATGTTTACACGTCATAAATTAACCTTAAGCTTCAGGTTTAAATATGCATAAAATGATTAAACCCGACTGAGTGAAACAATTACAAGAGCTCTACCTTTAACATTTGTTTCCAGCATCTTTAATACAGCTTTTTGAGGGATATATGATTAGAGTTAATTACCAGATTTTAAACGTACCTTTAAATGGTTTTATAGATTGTTGACTAACTTTTATTAATGAAATAAATACGTAAGGAAATGCGTTGATTATCGTGTTTATGTGCTTAGTGTAATGAGGTATTTAGCTGTTTGTCACTGAGCAAAGTACAGTTTTACTCGGAAAGGTAGACCTGAAGTTTGAAGACTGCTGTCTTCAGTGTGAGGTAAGTTTCCACCGAACATGATCATCAGTCAAAGTGGGCACCATGTTGGAAGGATCAGCCGCTGCTTAAAGGTCCAGGTAAGTTTCACAAACGTGGTTTCTCTAGCAGATGCATGAACAGGTGCTATGGGCTGGAAAGCAAGTCACACGGCGTGGTGTCTAAACAAAATGTTTCTGTTGCAGCGAGGACTTTCTGCACGAAGCACCTAGTCTGAGCAGACTTTTTTTGCAAACCGATTACGCAGAATGTTGTAGGAGGACATATGAAAACTGAGGGTGAATGATTGCCAAGTGTATGTGGCATGTGCTCTCAATGCAAACCTAACCTCCAGAGGCGTGTAAGAAAATGCTCAAAACACTGCTGGAATATTGCTAAACCGATAGTGATCCTGAGAGGAAATTAAGGCACTAAAGATCTCATAGAGGTCAGTGAAATTAGGCTCTCATGTTATAAGATGTGCAGTGCTGCTCTGCTTCCCTGCATATTGTAAATGAGCTGCAACTAATGACTTGGATAAGTGATAGAAAGATGGATGGAATCAACAAAGTACATGGTAAGTACATGTCATACAGCGTGTCATGTCATGTAGGCGACTAAGACGAAAGTATATAAGTGACAGATTTCGCTAATTATATTTTTATGTCAAATGTTCTGTAGATATGGCTTGTCCTGATTTTGCAGAGTTTGACATCCCTGGCTAAGGCGAGGGGCTTGCATCTTCATCACCACATTAATTAAAACCAGTGTTTTCTGTTAAGCAACAAGTACTTGTTGTTGTGTATGCATTTTGCTAAGGGACAGATCATACATACAGAACTTTGCTTGCCTGCAGAGGCTTCAAGGAGCAATGTACGATTTCATGGTGGTGGTGATGATGTGGCTTGAAGCGGCACTCTTCTGACCACAAGCACAGAGGCTCAGCTTGACCCACACGCTACCCCTGACCTGACAGCTGGATGGCTGGAAGCCTTCAGTTTGAAAACGAGAAGGAAAAAAAATAACTGCAAAATCAGGATCTCCCACAGATATGATCCTTCTCTTGCTCTGAGGGGTTTACTTAGGCATACCAATACAGTCCACTAGGGGGCATATTTAGCTTCATTTTTAATAAAATGAAAATGTTGCCTTGTCCTGACAGGATTATGACCAATTAAATAATCTCAGATTTGCTCAAAATAACATAATATTTAAACAAAATAACAAAATATTATGGTTAAAGAAAATATTTTTTGTTTGTTACATGACAAAATAACCAGAAGAGTTCTTTAAAGGGAGCTGGCAGGATTGCCAAACTCCACAACCACGTGTTCCCCTTGTAAAACATCCACACAGTGCTGAGGGTCTTGGCTGAAATGCCACATGGATTTCTCTCTACACAACAGAAATACCAGGGACTGAGCCGACGTTAGCTCCACAGCCATTGTTCGCAATTCCATCCACCCACCCGCCTCCCCCCGGGCCGTAAACTGAACCGCAGGCCCAGATGTCTCTTTCTGAGCTCAGACCTGGCAGGAGAAACCGGGGTTTCAATGGAGAGTTGATTTATCTTGAGGGATTATGGGAGACTAAGGGTGCAGCCGGCAGTATGCCCTCAGGGAGAGTCTGTGACTCGCTAGGAACAAAAACGCAGTGACGGCTCGTGTCTGGGTAAAGCCGATAGGTATTGTCATCTAAGGAATCTCTCCCGGTCGTGATGGAACATCTAAATCAAATTCCAAATAATAGTCATTAATTAAACGTTAATTGATACACTATGCAGCTGTCAGCTACATGCTTACCTTGAGTGCATGAGGCAAAGCACCAGAGACGAAGTCATCAAGAGGAAGTGAAGTAGCTTTGGATCCCCCCCCATGGAAGAACCGCATACATATTATGCAAAAGACGTCTAATGAGCGCAGTCACTTTGGCTGTCTGAATCGTTCCATTTAGCCTTACACATTTATTGCATCCTGTCCCACAATTAATTCTACAAATGGCCTGCGAAGGAGCACATGTCTAACTCAGATCCGTTTGGAGCCTTCAGGCGTTTGCTGATATTACGCTGCACTTCATTACTGTTACGTTAAGTTGTTTATCGCTAGAAATCTGTCCATTGGGCGGTTCTCTGAGGCCTGCCTGTCCACTGGCGGTGTGAGGCCTGAGGATGGGATGCGAATGCGCCAGCTAATGGAGCGAGCGGTCACAGCGGGTGGCAGCCGAAAGCAGCCCACACCACCGCTAGCGCCACCAGGCATGCTGCGGTGGAGGGTTTCACACAACGTCACAGGGAAGTGTAGGGCCTTTTCTCAGTCACTCCCTGCATTGTCTCTGCTCTTCATATGACCAGACAATACTGTCGGTATTCTGCTTTATGAATCTTCCTCATGTGATTGTTCTTATTGATGCAGTTCTCCCTCAAACAATACTGACCGATGTACATTGTTGCTACATAGTGGGATCTGGCTCTAGCTGTACGTAATAACCTAGAGCCCGAGTTACCTACAGCTGGGGGAAGTGAAATGATCATCAAGTTTTGGGGGCGTCCCAAGTGAAGCTGCCTGGGGCCCCTTCAGAAGTGGGAATGGATTCATATGTATCACGTGTCGGTGCACAATTGCTCGCACTGTGTCAGTATGCCTTTCTGACAGTATTGTTCTATTGATGATGGCCTTTTTTCTGCCCAAACAGTGACTTCAATTAATCAGATAAGTGTCGGGATTGAAAACCGAAAGACCTACATGTACCCCACAGATTCTCTGTGGAAATTATTTAGAAAGTAACAGACGTATTGTATGAGGGTGCTGTCAAAATGTCTACGCTAAAGTTTGCTAAACCTTTTAAGGCATGTATTGATCTTGGCTTTTGAAGTACAGAGTTAACATGAAAGGTTCCCAAATATACATCTGCTGAAATCTTTTTAGGAAGCAGATTGTGCTGCTTGAACTTGCTATCGTTTTTCATCAATTTTGCATACTGCCTACGCACACGAGAACCCATTTGTACGAGGGGGAAGATACCAGTATGAATATTTTATCAACATTAGCGCCAATAAGATGTGATCAAGAACTCAATTATTGTGGCTGCACCAACACGGTAATTTTGAATTCACTGTCTGCAGATCGCCAGTCACATTATATGTAGGTAATATACAACTTACTCTGTGGATAAGAAATCACGATTAAGTAGCGTATGTCATGCACTAAGACTGATATTAAGGTATATCAAACGATCGCGCATTGTGTACATTTTTTTTTGCTGAGACGTTTCTTTCGAACAGGTACACGGCTTCACGAAATTAGTGGGATGATGTACGGCAGATAGACCGCACCGAATTATTAATCACGGACTCCTGATTTGTTGGAAACATGTAGAGAGCCGCCTCCCCGTTGCGAGCTTTTAGTATCAAATGCTGTCATTTTCATTAGTGCTTACGAACAATAATGTGCGTGAGGCTTCCAGGATCACGCACGATGACAGCCGTGACTAATGTCGGCACGGCGCATTCAGCCAGGTACAGTGACCGCTTTCCAGAAGGGACATCTGCTCTATCTCATTCTCCTCAATCTCCGCATCCTCCCTTATCAGCTCGCTATGATTAAATGCTCCTCCTTCCGCACCTGGCACTTTCTCCTTGTCAATTTTAGTCTACTTAAAAGCCCTCGTTGATAATTTGGACCGCTTTGCTTAGCACCCTTTCATTAAGTACAAGATGCATCAGGTACGGTTATGACTCAGGTTAATGGCAGGAACGCAGTGATACTTAATTAATGGTTTCCTTCTGCCTCAAGGCGGTCGATAACTGAAAAGCCTTCATACCTCTCGGTCGGTGACCTGGAGCAGGGCTCTCCAAATCTGGACCTTGATTCTAAATCCAGGCCTTGTTTTCAGTTCTCCCAGGTAGTTGTTTAATAATGACTGATTCTGATTGGTCAGAGGCTTCACGACTGGCTCACAGGTGAAGGAAGGCTGGAAAACCAGCAGTGCTCGGACCTCGAGGCCCGTGATTTGAATAATCCTGACCTATAGGAAGAGACTGGCGAAGATTATTACAACACAGAGTGGTCCTCAAAGAAATTTCCGCACTTAATGTTCGTAACGCAGTCGTGAAAGAAACATCTCATTAGCGTCACCATTGAACCATGAGCTGATTATAGGCCTACGAAAAATATTGCATATAGACGGGTTGCTGAATTTTGAAGGTCGATCTGTATAGGTTTATCTTGCAGCATTATTTATGATAGTCTAAAAACTTTAAGTTAACTTATCTCTATTTAAAGACTTGCCATTTATATTTCCATTCTGACATCAACCTTTTAGTCTAATACTCGAATTGTATAATTTTTTTTAGTTATGAGACTGAAAAAAACATAAAATTGTTTAGCTATCGAACAAGACCGTACGAAATATGATCAATCACGATGTGTAAAAAATAATAGGATGTACAGTAACAGCACATAAGTAGGCCTACATAAAATATGAATCATCCATAATATATGGAACAACAAAATTGTCTGTAATTTCTGCAAACCTCCCTTTGCCCATTAACATCGGACTATGTTTCAAATCAGCATTGCAAAGGCAGCATTCATCATGACATTACTTAGAAGCATTCAGTGACAGCTTTGCTGTGTTTTTCTTTCATAGGCCTATAACTTGCATAATTTATGTTGTAGGATTTGTAGGATAGTTTGGAAGAGATTTTCACTGTGGTCGGAGACATATTCGCAGTTGTGACACGGTGGAAATATGGCACCTCTGGTGTTCACACGCTGTTTACACCGCAGCCTAAGCAAATGCAGGTTCTGTATGCCGGCTAATGGGCCGAATATCAAGTCGTTGTAGCACAAACGTAACAGCGACATTGTCGCTGACGCGTGAAAAACAAGCTGCCATGCCAGAGCCCCCTGAACTCGACCTAAGGGGGGGGAGGCAATGTGACAGACACAAATTTATTCCAATGTATGCACTAGCAGCTCTCATTTGTCTCCGGGTTTATTCCTCTTCGCGCGCGGCTCTCCTGCCACGGGATTTTCAAAGAAGTTTTTCACGTCCGGAAGAATCTGTCACGTTGCCGAGGCGTAACCGTGGGGGTCTCGCACGGTCCAACGGGAAGCAGCCGAAATGAGAACGCGAGATGACACCCTGGCAGGTCGGCGTGCCGCTACGCCGTGGCACCGGAGGGTCCGCGCCGCTGGCTCTCTCACGGATGCGGATTCGCCAGTCTGAAGTGGCGGGGGGAGGGAGGTCAACGTAAGGCCAACAGCGGAGTGATAGCGGAAAATAATGACATTCGGAATAATGACGCTTCACCGGGGCTGCACAGAGCCGCACAGAAGCCTGAGAACAGACCTGCCAAAGTCTTGGCTAGAGTGGCAGAAATCACGGAGGTTTCCTCAAGGAGTTTTAACCAACGGTCATCTAATGAAGGGTATTAGGGGGATTTCAGAGTAAGGATTACTGAAAATATCTTCATATACGCTTATATGGGCCTGCGGTTAGGGGGAAATACCACACAGAGGGTAGGCCGGTGCCGGTGTCTTTGTCTTTTGAATTTAAGATTACTAATTACTCTTGAATATACATATGTCTTACAAAAATGTTAATCTCCGGGAGGTATGTGAAAGTTTTTTTTAAAGTTAAACAGTACAATTACCTTTCTTGTCAATGCAAGACAACTTGGCTTTCAGAATGTCAGTTTTATTTTGCATCATTGATTACTTCATTGCGTGTGTCAAAACAATTGTTTTGAGGGTCCTTGGGCTGCTTTCTTGATGAATATCCCATTAAATGTGGAACTGAATTAGGACTCCCTGTGAACACTTTGATTTACATCCGCTAATTACTTGTCGACTTTTCAATGATCGACATTTGGAACCTCGGGATCAATGTTAATCTGTTTGTACTGGAAAAAAAGTTAATTAAACCCAGCCCTCCTAATACAGGGCTTATAAACCCAAAACTCATAATATGAGCATTTCATCTTTCCCCTTAACAAAAGTGACATTAAACAGGAAGTGAACTTAGGTTGACACCACACCACCAAAATCATTACTGTCAAGCAAAGTAACCAGCCTTGAGTATGGTCATTAAATCACGTTATATAATACCTGCCTAGCACTGATGCAACATAAATAGGCCTATTTGACCAAACCTCATTTTGTCAGAATGATAAATTCTTCACTGCAAAATTATTGTAGAATTACTTTTCCCCATGTTTTTCCATGATTTTAATAACTTTAACAATTTATTTCACGTGACAACGAACGTGTCATCATTAAAAAGATTATTGTTCTCTCATAGTATTTAAATATTTAATATAATTATCATTACAAACATTAATTGTATCTATCTATCTAGATCAGTCACAGTTATCAAGAGGATTCGGACGGATGCCATTTTTTGAGGGCCTCGTTCTCTAACACGCGCATAGGCGTACGACAGTTTAGAGGCACAAGTCCACATTAACGGCATTTCATTTTTTTAATCAATTCTTGGTTGTCGAGGACCTGGATACCCGGAAAAAGCGCAGGGAGATGGTATGAGGATAATGGCCACAGCGATTTACTCTCTTCGCCAAAAGGGGGAGTCATTTCTTGTACGAAACGCCCAACACAGCTTTTTTGAATAAGCAAAGCATACAAGAAAAAGTATGAAAGAAAAACTGTGTGTAAAACTAGACAGACACCGAACTTGGAATGCAATAACTCCGAATAATATATAATAAATCAAACGTCTAAATTGAACTAATGTGGAGATTAACGTCTGAAAGGAATTTATGGTTTATAGTTCAGGATGTGTAATGCTTACAGCCCGGGCAGTGTCTGGAAATAAAATTTATGTGTATAACAAAAATGTTACAGCAATGTGCACTGTTTCTATGTGTGTGAGTGAAAAATATAGGCACAGGTTACACACAACTCCACAACGCCTTCATCAAGACCTGCATTACTAATAGCCTTCGTCGATGAAAAGAGGCAAATCCTCCTTCTTTGACTGATGTTATAAGGTGTGTGCTTGTATTTAACAGAGGGACTGCAATGGGTGTGGAGAGAACTGAAGGGGCGTGAAAGGATATGGACGAGTTTGGAGAATAAAAATGACATTCGCATACCTTCCGTATTATTTTGAAAGCATTGCAGTCCGTAAAACTGTTCCTTTGCATCAGTTATGTGTATGTATGTGTAGGGGAGAGCCAGAGCGACCGAGAGAGAGAGAGAGAGAGTGTGTGTGTGGAGTGAGTGCAAGAGAGAGAGAGAGCAGCTTTACGGCCGACACCGCTTATAGTAGCGGGGAGAGCCGAGTCCACCGTCGCTGCAGGAAAACCTTGACAACAAGGAAACCCATTGCTTTCCCTGATCAATTGCGTTGTGCAGTAAGTGTCTTTTCTACACTGCTCCGTAGTTCTCTTAAATAAGGCTAGACAATGTTTTGATGTCTCTCTTTACGCAGCGGTTATCAAAATGGCTCACTGGAACGAGGAAGGAACGTTGTTTTCATGTTTTAAGATAATGTTTAAGTGTTTCCCTAGTAGCAACTTAAGCAAAACAAGAAACATGCTTCAATAATTGTAAGAAAGCACTTGAGAGTATGGTAATAGATGATATAGTCGCTCCGAAAAGTGGCGCAACAGAACCTGCAGAGGACTGAGCGGATGTGGTGGAGGACTGTATCCGAGGAAGGAGCGCTTGAAAGCCGGGACTAGTGTAGGACAGGATCGCAAGCTGCTGCGCCTCCTCTGGCGGCTTGGGGCTGCGCTACGGAGAGCGTCGGCGCGCTCGAAACGCCGCTTGCAGTGCGCTGCCGAGTCGCTCTCATCCATAGGCGTCTCTGCCTGATGGACGTAACATTAAAACGCATTCTGGAGCAGATACATTATTTATTATCTGTAAATCGTTAATTTAAAAAACTGATTCGTTTGTGTGTTCAATGAATAATGCACAGAGAATTTCCGATAGGCTGCGAAATTACCGCGTTTCGAGCCTCGGTTCATTGATAAAAAATAACGGCGGTGCTCAGTGTGTGAATTTACGGTTATATTTGGCTACGGCTGCTCGACGGTGTATGATGTCATACAAGCGAGCTCTCCAGTTATACAATAGACAGAGGGGATTACAACTAAAGCAGAGCGGTTCATCTTTGCTTGTAGTAAATAATGAAGTATGCAGTACATTTTTTTTTACCAAAAAACATAGACATTTCACATACATTGCAGCGGATTAGACCTAGATAAAATTCATTCGAATAATTTGACTGCTAGATAATTAGGCCTACGCAAATTCCTGAAAAAAAACAATCAGTTTTACTCAGGTTTTGTAGTTCTTAATGCAGCATTATAATGTTGTAGATCTGAAGCTAGCCAAACTGTATCGTGCAGCTATTAATTATTTAACCTGTCGTCTGTGTTATTGTGAATACCATTAACATATTTTAAATATTTTTGCAAGTATATGTTATATTGTGTTTCAAAGCAGGGATCGAAATAGTGTTTTGCCATTTTCATGGTTCACTGGATTTCCGCGTATGCGCATGTAGACTACTGTATAGTATAGTACAGTACAGTATCTACCTTTGTGTAACCCAGCGTGCGCTCAGGCTTTTTGTTAAAATCAATCAGGAAACTAGACCAGGCTACTATGGCAACAGACAGTATTCGCACCTGAATGCAGGTGCGTCTGCGTTTGCGCGCTCGCGCCGACCCTTTACGAGGTTCTATGACCGTCGTGATTCTCAAGAATAAAAACGGATTTCTTTCCCAATTAAAAAGGCGCGCTATTGAAGAAAGTGAACCGTATTCAGCTATACGTTTTTCAGATAATCAGAAAAAAATGTCTTAGTTCAAGGCAATCAAAAATAAGTATCAGTTTAAAACATCAAATATGAATAGAATGATAACTGGGTACAAAATAATAGTAGATCATGTAATATAGTACTTAATGAAAAGTATCGTTTGAGAATTTTTTTAGTGAAGAAGGCAATAATTAAATTTGAAATCGGTATTGTCACTTTTGGCAGTAGATCTCTTTATAAGTGTTTTTTACGCCTATGCTCTCTATTATACAAACCCTGGAATGAATATGGTTTATCTAATATAATTTTGGGGATAATTCATGTATATTGTGTATATCCAGGTAACTGTTGAAAAGGGATTGTTTATGTATTTATGTTACCATTGTCTTTAGGATTGCATGCATCTATCCATCCATCTATCCATCCATCCACCCATCCATCCATCCACCCATCCATCCATCCACTAACTGGTTAGGGTTGTTGTGGGTTATGAGGCCTACTGCAGGGCCTAGGGCCAGAGTTTCACCCTGTGTGTGATATTAGTTCATCACAGGGCATTTATATTTTTTAGAGTGCACATTTCCGATAGAAATAAACACTCAGAAGGTGTTTAAATTGCATTACCAGTGTGGGTGGTTTCAATAAGTTTGGGTTAGAATTATGCCTACACAATGGTGGATTGACAGATTTTTTTAAACTTAAAGGGGAAGCCACATTTTTCTATCATAAAAACAATGCAGAGTTTCTAAGAATAGAACACGGCTGTGTAACACAAGGTGTCTCCACTGCATTTCCATATGAAAGAGTACATCAGCCTATTCTGTCCTTAAGAACCTGAACAGTTTGTTTCTATTATAAAACACGGCTCCACTCTCTGTATCGTTCTGATTTTGAAGTTTGCTGTCGGAGTTGGTGGTTAATGTGTCAGTCGATGTATAAATCAGTCAGATCTTGTTTAGTATGGCACATGTTACAAGCATGTTGTCACAAAACATTTTAGGGCAGGGGTGGGCCAGCATGTGTGTAGGTTTTCACTGCAACTCCCTAATTAGGTCACTAATTAGAGGACTGATTGGCTGAAGAGTCCTCACACCTGGGTTTGAACAGCAAACCTAAAGGTTACCCCAAACACCTGCATACACACCGGCCCTTTTCGGATAAGATTGGCCACCCCAGCTTTATGGTAATTTACAGTAATTTATCATGAATTGAAAAAAAATTAAAAGCCAATATCAAAGAAAAAAAAACAATAATTCACTAACCCCCTCAAAGACAATGATTGAGTAGTACTTCTAGGAAATTATTTCCAGGGCATAAATGGCAAATCCAGTAATAAATAATACATAAAATGCCTTAATTGTGGGTGACAGAAAACTGTGGAGGGCTGGTCAGCTGATCCAGCTACTTGGGGCCAAGGATAGAGGGGGGGCTAAGCTGTCACATTGTGTTAGGAATGCCAAGATCATTTTAGATAGTGAACACGAACTAAAATACACGCAGAGAGAAGGTGTTGTGACTGGTAGCCTCTAGTGTACTTGGAATGCGCTGGATTTGCCATGTGGAGGAACCAAGGTGCACCTGGAATACTGCGAGCACATGGTGAGGAAGGGTTAGGTGTCCCTGACAGCCTTTTTGGTGAAAAGCCTCGGTGCAGGTCCATTTGCAGCAAAAGCATCTTTAAAACACTTTGTCCATTAGGGGATTTTAATGACAGCATTTAAAAGCAATGAACACAATAGTATTAGCATCGCCCACTTGCGCAGTACAGAAGGCTGGACGTAGAAATCCCATTAAAATGTCATAATAAGTGACCGTACTCATCCACACTATGCTGTAATACACATACGAAAGATATATATTCATATACTGTTGTGACAGGGGAGGTGAATGTTTTCTTTGCCCTCTAGATTTAAGGTTACATGCAAGATTATGCACATTTTAAATGATGTCTACAGCTAACTAAATTACTGTCTGAATAATTTCCTTAAATAGTATTATACAATTTAAATTTGCTGCCACAAACAATAGATCTGAAATTGGTGCCGCCATGTTGACTTTCCCTGCTTTGTTTGGCCCTTTTTGTTGGCCAAGTGCGTCACATGACCACTACTTCAGAGGCTTCCACCCTTTCTGCCGCAGTACATGCGTGAGATGGAGATTTTATTTATTTTTTTATTCCTTGTCTTCTTTGGCCATCCGAATCAAGTAAAGCTGCGGTCTGTGATGCCGGACGGTCGTGCCTTGCCTAAAACTGTGAAGATACTCACGAGTTGTAAGAATTGGAATTTAAGACATTTTTGGTACAGCCGTTTTGTAGTGTAAGGAAGTTAGGAATTTGCTTGCATGGTACCGACTGGCTAACTGAAACGTCCCCAGGAAGCAGCCTCCGTATGAGTGACAGTACACATTATTGTTTCATATGAGGATATGGAGTTGAACTTGTATAGCAAATATGAAATGATGTCTTATTGTACTTCAAATTCTTTTGCTCAGTAATGGACCCACAATTCTCCTAGAATGTCCAGGCTAGTTCCTAAAAGGGACTTGGGCTCCTGGGTGACCTGATATTTGTAAACGCAGGAATTCAGAAACACAACAGTCTGCCTCACAATGCTTATAATGTCACTTGAATGGAGAAAGTGCTTCTGAGATGATTAGTTACTAAAACTGGCCTTCTCCCTTCTACAATGCGTCACCCCCCAGATTTACAGCACCCCCCCAGTAAGGGTATAGCACGGTCTCTACCCCAATATCCAAAAAAACATCTGTTCCTTTAACTTGCTCCTTAACTGACGGCTATTTGTTACACCGACTAAGTTTTGGTTTCTCATAGACAATTGAAAATACATATCCTAAAAATAAATACAAATATCCAGTTATACATATATACGTAAATTGCTTTGTCATGGCAAACTTTAAAACTTAAAATTTTCATTTGATAGGTTTTAAAACGCTTCTTGAAATAATCTAGCACTAAATGAGTAGGTAGCTGTACGTCCAGGAACACGCTTCCCCTTTTGGTCGGGTGCTGCGTCAGAAGGTCTACTCTCCTGGGCTGATCCCGTTTAGATAACGGAGGCCTGTGCCATTCCCAGGTCTGTGGTGCCGCTGTTCTGGGCTCTGGGCTCGGAGATGGCATTTGGAATCACTCTTTCCACGGGTTTCTGCTGGAGGGGGGGGGGGGGGCAGAGTGCGTGGGTGAGCCCCTCCGTGCCGCTGAACCTGCACTGGGTTAGGTTTCAGGTTCGCTACTCGACCCCAAAGCCAGACGCTATTCATCATCTGTGATTTTATCTGCACAGAAAGCAACAAGGAACAGCCAACTATAGCCAAGCGCTGCTTTGTTGGTACAGTATAGGGAACTGATCTTTTTGTGTTAATCTAGTCGCAAATATGTTTTTTAAGCTATAATTCCCAGGGATAGGAACACCTGGGACTGAGGACTTGGATTTGTGTGTATGCTGCGGGGTTTAACAAGATCACTGTCACATTTACAAGGCACGTGTTTCCAGACTGATTGAGTGTTTGTACCCCCTGTGGTGGTGACATCACTCACTGGAACTGTGAGAGGAATTTGATTGGTTCTGTGAGCTAGCTGCTTGGCTCTTTAGCTCAGAGGTCTGGTTCTGTGAGCTAGCTGCTTGGCTCTTTAGCTC
>JAODUD010000134.1:19754420-19774430 GCA_026784285.1 Stomatorhinus walkeri
CCCGGCCTCACCATGTCTGTGGGTCCTTGAGCAAGGCCCTTAACCCCCAGCTCCCTGGGTGCTGCGATGGGTGGCTGTAGGGATGTTCAGGAGGTCTTCGTTAGGTCGTCATGGTCTCTGGTGTCTAGACGGCAGCCATCGAATGGGTTAGCATGTTTTTCACTTAATTCCTTCAGCAAACGTCCATTGGGTGGGACTGCCCACCATCTCTGGGGCAGTTAGGTGCAAACATGCTGTCAGAACCAGTAGGAAAGGAAGTGTTGTTCTGTGCTCTGTAGAGTGGGCTTCTAGCAGTCATTTTCCATATCCAGTACCGGAATGGCTCTCAGCGGTCCTTGCTCATTTTCTCGCCTCCGTCCGTATGTTGCCCGCCATGGGTTGCTGGTTTTTATTGACGGGTTCTGCTGAGCTTTGGGCCGGGTCATCCTGGAGGGCCGTGCTTCTGGACGGCACAGTCTGCACAGTGCTTTGAGCGAGGACGCCCCGTGTAAAACCAGGGCACCTGCCTTGCATGGTTTGCTGTTACTTCTCTGGAGGTTGCTATGGAAACACCAACTTTTCCAACGAGGGTAACCCCCACACAGTACTGGAAGAGGGAGAGGTAACGGATTCTCTCGGTGCTTTACTCTCGTGCATGCACTTCTTTTTTGTTTTTATTGTAACTAAAAAGACCGAGATCCATAAGAATCCCACACACACACACATAAAAAAATCTAATGATGCATCAAGGCTTGATATAGTGTGTCTGAAAGTGTTAGGGTTTCAGGTCTTTCCCTATGGAAGAGATTTCCAGGCAGATATAAAATGCTGAGTCATTTCAATGCCAGTGATACATAAACAATCTGTCATAGTAAAAAGTTATGCTATTTTTATATTGAAGACATGATATTGGATTATTTTGTGAATAGTTTTAGTTCAGTGTTAGTTCAGTGAAAAAAAATAGATATGGCCTGGCTGCTAAGAAATGCATGGTGTTGTGTCTTGGTGTGGAGGGTTGGCTTGCAAAGCTTGTCTTTAAGCAAATCACTGTCAGTATGTTTTGGAAAAGTGTCTGTGGCCAAAACTGCAGCTTGATCCCTTTGGTTGTGTCCACCGCAGGTGCCGCATGTGTGCAGTGTTTCCTATTTCTGAGACGGAGGTCATGCAGCATATTGTACAGAGCTCGAATCCATCAACGTTGACAGCTGCACCCTGCTCATGACAGAACACAGAGATTCACAGCACACTTTGGAGTCATTCTCAAGTCTAGGCAGCAGAGGGCGTAAATTTGCTTCTGTTAAGTACCTGCATTTCTAATATATAAGGAGGAGAACACATGACAGAAATGTATATTTAAAATGAGAACTTTTAAACTATGTGAATGACTTTTTAAAGTTACAGTGTTTTGATTGCATGGTCATGGGCATGGTGCAGGGCTACAGATGGGCTATTAGCTAACGAACCGAGGCGTCCTGTCTCTGCCTCAGCAGAAGGTGCCGCCACTCTGCATTTGCAGGAAGCGGCAATGTGTGCTTCTGTGCTCCTGCCAGCTTAGCTTAGAGTTAGCGGTGTGGATGTAAACAGGTTCCTGCCTGTGCTAGCTTGTACAGTCAATTTCCTATGTGAAGGTCACATCCCGTGTTGGTGGAACCTGATTGTATGTCCTTCGCCCCACAGATCACTACAGCTGCCGTGGTGCCCCATGCTCGGAGGGAGATGATTCCTCATGAAGTTCCAAGATCGCTCCATGACTGCAGGCGCCGTGTCCCAAGCTTCGGCCTGAAGTCCACTCCTACCAGACGCTGAGGACTGACAGCTTAGCCGGCAAGCAAGTGGGTGGGCTGCTCTTAGAAGCTCAAAGACAGAGAGAGATAGGGCGGGGGGGGGGGAGGAGAGAAAGGAATCGGGTCAGGAGCACAAGACAGGGGGGAGGGGCGACCAGAGACTAAACATGAAGTCGAACCAAGAGCGGAGCAACGAGTGTCTGCCTCCGAAGAAGCGGGAGATCCTCGCCAGTAACCTGGCGCTGGAGGAGAAGCCGGTGGGGACGACGGCTGGGGGCGAGGCTCTGCGAGGGGATAACTTGGCATGGCTCGCCAGCATGGCCAGCAGGCAGAGCGCCATCAGGCACGGTCCCACCCCCGCTGACAACAACACCGCCCCCCCACAAAACCCCCTCCCTGCCATCGCTGAGCACTCTCCTCCATCCTCCTCCACTTCTCTGACCTCAGGGGCGGCGCTCACGTCCCTCTCTGCTGTGTACTCCTCACCTCTCTCGCAACATGGGGGGGCGATCCAGTACGCCCAGCTGCCCCCCAGTGTGCAGTTCATTGGCCCGGCTTTCACGGGGCCCTATGCCGGGTACATCTCCTCGCAGGTCATCTCCTCCTCTACAGTTACATCAGCTCCAGCCGTTACCACGCAGCGCCCCCAGCTGGAGGGTTACGGCGTCGCGCCGGCTGCCACCGTCTCGCAGGCTTCTAGAGCGGACCAGCACCCGCAGCTGAGCGGCTCGCCGGGTCTGCTCGCAGGCGGAGTCATCCCCTCGCTCCCCCACCCCGTGCACCCGGCCAGCCAGTACGTGCACATTGCCAGCACCCCCCTGAGCGTCACAGCCAGGGCTCTCCCCGCGTCCGCCGCCCACGTGCCCCTGCACCTCCACCCCAACCCTGCCATTGTTCCCCAGACCCTTACCCTCGCCCCTTCGCAAGTAGTGGTCCAGTACACCGATGGGCCTGGTGCCAAGAAGGAGGACGGAAACGGACTAGAGCTGCTGAATGGTGAGGTGGAAAAGAGCCGGCACTATGGCTCTGTGCCGGACACTGGCCGACCCAAGCAGGTAGGCGGGGTCAAGGGAGGCCCCATCCAGCACCAACAGCACCTCTACGATGCCCGGCAGGTCGTGCTCCACGCCGACTATGCAAAAGACACGCCGACACTGCGGACCTCACTGACACTGGTGCCCAACAGCCACGGACGCGGTGGTGACATAGAGGGCGGCCTGGAGAAACTGACCACCCACACGGAGAGGTGTGGCCCAGGGAAGCCCGTCTCCCGCACCTCCCCTTTCAGCTTCTCCTCGCTGGAGGGCCCGAAGGCTCCGGCGGCCACCCAGCCGCCTGCCACCGTCATCCAGGCAGTGCAGACCACAGAGACACTGCCCGTGGGCCTCCCGACGGCCGGCTTCTACCCCGCAGGCCAGCCGCCCATCATCGGCTACATCGCAGGGGCCGGCCAGGCGCAGCAGCAGCCAGTCAGCTACCATGCTGGGCTTCCCCAACACCTGCTCATTCCCGCCAGTCAGCCACTGCTCATCCCGGTCAGCGGCGGCGCAGCCACCGAGCTGGAGCCCCCCCTGCCAGTTGCCTCCACCGCCGCCCAGCCGTTCTCCACGGCACTGCCTCAAGCCTACGTGGCTGCGACCCTCCCCAAGTGCGAGGTGTTCCGCCCCGGAGAGCACCAGTCCCTGGCCCCCTACCACGCGGCTGCTGTGGTGCAGACCGAGCTGCACCTGCCCATGGTTTCAGCCACACCTGCTGCCGGCGTTCTGGCTTCGCCCCCGCCCGCCTCGCCACCACCGCCCGCTTCCTGCCCCTCGTTGCCCCCCTACTTCATGAAGGGCTCCATTATTCAGCTGGCAGACGGTGAGCTGAAGCGCGTGGAAGACCTGAAGACCGAGGACTTCATCCAGAGTGCGGAGATCAGCGGCGAACTGAAGATCGACTCCAGCACCGTGGAGCGGATCGATGGCAGCCAGACGCCCAATTCCGCCATTATTCAATTTGCAGTTGGGGAGCACAGGGCACAGGTGAGATAATGTAGCAATAGAAATGCATAAAAATAAAGTTATGGTAAAGTACAATTAAAATGTAATTTTATTATTATTTCTGTTATATTCTGTTATAATTGTTTCTTCTTGTTGCATGCCTAGTTTTGGATTGATCGGCTTGTTGTGGTTTCAAATATTAACTATACCAGTAGCTTTATTAGTGCACAGCACTGACCAGTTCAGACCAGATCTGTTTTTTTTTTCTGGGATTTCTGGGAAATGTATTGATCACGTTGTTATCTTTCGAGCCCCAGTCGCTGAATACACACTGAGGGAACATTTCCCCATGAGTCTCCTGCTGTGCAATGGTGTTGTTTTCTGGAGACAAACACCCATCCTAGTCCTGCGGTTCAGCAGACATGTCCAGGCAGACACTCCCATGCGGGGGCATTATTGAAGGACACAGAGGAGCCATTGTTCAGGCTTCCCTCGCTCACCACAACCAGAGTTCTCTCACGTTATACACCCCATGTTGGAACATTTTACTCCATTTAGTCCGACATTATAATAGCTGGATATTAGGATGTTACATATAAAAGACTCGACGAATGGACACGTACAACGCCGAGACTTTTTGGAAACCGGCTTCAACTTGTTTCTGAAAAATCACTTTTGAAAGAGTGATCAACTTGTCTGGGTCTGCTGCCTGGTCTCTGATGTTAGCCAGCTAGGATACTTGTTTCTTCTGTGCTTTCTCACGTCGCTTAAGGAGCACCATAAAATCCCACTCAAATTTTGGTCTGTAATAGTGTCGTCACTTTGCTCTTATGACCATCTTCCGTCTCTCCCTGCCAGGTGAATGTGGAGGTTCTCGTGGAATATCCCTTCTTTGTGTTCGGCCAGGGCTGGTCATCCTGCTGCCCGGACAGAACCACCCAGCTGTTTGACCTGTCATGTGCTAAGCTGTCTGTGGGTGACGTCTGCATCTCCCTCACCCTCAAGAGTTTGAAGAACGGCTCTCTGCGGAGAAGTCAGACTCTGGACACGGCAGACAGCAATGGTGACTCCCTGACTAAGCCTCATAAGGTGGACCCAGGGTGCCGGAGCAGGGGGGGTCACTCCGGGGAGCGGGACAATGGACCGAGGCAGTGGTCCAGGAGTTCTTTCGGGACAGTGGAATCCACTTGCACCCAGGCTGTCTTGGAAAACGGGGAACTGGCATGTGATGAGAAGAAGAGCTTGTCGGTGCAGACACCCTTGGCGGATCCGGCTGGAGCTGACAGACCTATGAGCAGGAAGCGGAGGTGGTCTGCCCCAGAGGGCCGCCAGGTGGAGAAGTCAGACGAGGAGCCCCCGTTAACTCTGCCCAAGCCCTCTTTTATTCCTCAGGAGGTCAAAATTTGCATCGAAGGCCGGTCTATTATAGGGAAATGAATGCTGAGAGAACTTTAACTAATAGAGAGAGTTGAAAAACATACTCAGCTTTTACTTGGTATTTTTTTTTGTTTTCAAACCAGATAACTGTACTGTAGGCTATGTGTCCGTTAGTATTTTTGTTATCAAGTTACTTTTCTTTCATTTAGGACTTTTGGGTTCCTTGCACTTGGTATTACATGGCGAATCAATGCTGTTGTATTTGTTAGGTAGATAAGAGGGTCAACCATACATGTTTGTAACTTTAATTTCCTCTTAAGAACCACCTTACTGCTCATTTCTCCTCAAAGCAGAAGAACGCGCTGCATTTCATGCTATCCTAGGCAGAGGAAGAGATAAGACTTAATCGTGACAGCGGCCACATTCAGCGTTTCACCAAAACATACTAGAAAAGATGGAGCCTTTGAGAACCTTGAACCAGGTGCAGCAATGTGGTGCGACACTACCAGCAGGTCTTAGGTTATGCCTCTTAGTTTAGAGCATCAACAATGTACCGATTGTACGGGTTGGCAAGGGCAGATGCCCCCCCCCCCCCACCCACTGTTTGTTTCCATGGCAACAAGGCCATAAGTGGGAGTTTACATGATGTCAGCTGTCCCGTTCCATGTACTAATTCAGTTTGCGTTGTGTGAACTTGTGCACTTTTATATGTTTGGTAGCTATTTATGGGGCCTGTTCTCACTTCTCGTGTAAGAAAAGACAACTGACAACTTGCATGCTGCTCCTGTTTCAGACTTTGGTCAAAGTTGAGCGTACATAACAGTCTTAGAGCCTGACATTTTTCGCCGCACATGGGTTACCCAGAACGATGGATATTTAAGGTCACTTTAAAGAAAAGCTGGTGCAGATACCGAATAACTTTTAAAGGGATGTACTCGTACTAGGTGGTCGAGCACGGAATCCTGTGTGGATTACTTTGATTTAGTGTAGCGTGGAGCTGTCTTGACTCTTTTATATGGGAATGTTGTTTGGGTTTTCTGCAAAATTTTTATTTAATCTGAAAGCCAATAGGATGAGCAGTACTGTCAGTAAATAGTGTTTAGCATGTAAACTGGAGAGTCAGTGTTCTCCCTTGGCTATTGGTAAATGCGTGCTTCAGTCCGTGGAAGAGCTTGGTCTTGATAACCTGGGATGACAGTATAATACTTCAGTGGTTTTCAAGGGGATTGAGAGGGGTTCTGTTGGACAATCAGGCAGTAGTGCTTCTCTGCAAGCCTTTGCTCCAGGCCGTCTCAGTGGATACCTGGGGCTCTGCTGTGATGGCTGCGCTGTGGCTTGCAAGCTCTGCTGCAACACTGGGGATGCAGCATCCAGCTCGTTCATCTTCACAGTTGGGTGCATCTCAGCTTCCTCACATGTCATGTTGGTCAGTAGCCAATGGCACCACCTACACATGGGTTTTTATTGACATTTTATAGTTATCAACACATAAGACAGTTCTATATCTTCCATAGTTAATTGAACGCAGGATAAAATGCTAAATATTGCCCATGTTGACCAAGTTTTTTCTTATTATTAAACCGTGAACTTTTCCCCAGGGGAGCCCTCAACAAAGGTAGGGGCACCCAACTCAGGTTTGATCCCAGCTGGAATTAGGTGCCAGTAGTGAGGAGGTCCAGACTGGATCAAGTCCTGCTGGATCTGCTAGGCTCCTCCACCTCTCATCGCTCTGTTTCCCAATTCGGTCTTTGGGAGTCTCCCTGCCTGCTCCTAGACCAAAAACGTGGACTGTCTGACAGGGAGCTTGGAGGGAGAAAAAACGTGGACTGGCTGTGGGTCCCCAAGAACTGGATTGGGAAACACTGCTCTAGAGAAGAGGTTGTCAATCTTATCTGCCAAGGGCCGGTGTGTGTGCAGGTTTTTGGGGTAACCTTTAGATCAGTTGTTCAAACCCAGGTGTGAGGACTCTTCAGCTAATCAGTCCTCTAATTAGTAGTCTAACTAGGGAGTTGCAGCAAAATTCACATTCACGGCGGTCCATTGAGGCTAAGATTGCCCACCCCTGCTCTAGAGTGATGTGTACTGTCAGCTGGGTGGAAACGAGAGAAGCGTGCTGCCTTTGGAAGCCTGGCATGATGCTCCAGGAGGTATGCTGATTGTTCTATGAGAAGAGGCAGGTGGCTGACTAAACAGGCACTGGAGGAGGTATGTGCATGTAGGGGTGACCTGTGATGGGATTATTTGGCCGACCCAGATGGAGTGAAAATTGCATAACTTGGGTTTATGGGAAGTGATCCTTATTTTTGTCCTTGTTTGTTAATTGCCAGAAGCTGATTAATGGACAACACCTTTCAGTAACAGAAGTTGTGAAATTAATCTCATGGGACAGCTGCAAGCTCAGGTAGATTTTTTTCATGTAATCAATTGCATAAATAATTACACAACTACACAATACTCAATGCTCAAATAGAATAGCTCCATACGTGAACATGACGGAAGCTCTTTGACTGACACTGCCCTCTCAACAGCAGGTGGCTGATTTCACTGAGCCGTATCAGTGATCTGGGTTTTTGCCTTGTTTAGCATTAGCAATACACTTATTTATTTCTGTTTTTTGTTTTTTCTGCAACTGGAAAACTGGAAAGCATGCCGCTTTCTGTTTGAAACTAATAGTTGACTTTTTGATAAGTAGCCATGGTGAAAGATGACACTCTGGTGTAGAAAGAATCTGGAAAGACCTGATGCCACTGTAACACTACATGAGCAGTCAGGACATTTGTTGGGGAGTAGGTCAGATTTAATGACATGACTGCATAAAAGATAATTCTAATCCTTTTTATGATTTTCTTGTGCCCTATGATGGGTTGGCGGCCCCATCTTGGGTTGTTCCCTGTCTTGTGCCCGTAGCCTCTAAGGCTCTAGGATGAGCGGTCTCTGAAATTGGATGGAGGTATGGATCTTCTTATTTTTGCAGTAACACACAACATACTGGACAAGGTTTGTCATTGCAGCTAAGATGAGACAGACATGAGCTATTGCCAGAATGTGTAAGACATGGAAGCGTCACAGAATGTGGTTGGTTCAAGGGTAATAAAGGTTGTTTTGTATAGAAGCTACCTGACTGCTTGGTGGAGAATCACTCCTCCAAAGAGACTGGAGATTTCGAGGGCATAAGAGAAGATCTCAGAGCTGTATGAGCACTGCCATCAGTTTTTGTTGACCATAAAAGTGAATCAGTGGACATTGTACCTCAGGTCTGGAGATCATGGATGTGAACTATATGGTTTTGAGTTTGTTGAGTATCCAAAAAGACGTGTTTGAGAATTTTCCTCTTAGTGCATTGAAGGGTTTGAGTTTAGTAAGGAACCTAACATCATACAGATTTATGTATGTATGTTTAGGCATTTACATAATATATGGCTTATGCATACATATATTTGTATGTATCTATACACAGAGACATAAACAAACACACACAACTAAATTCCACGTACTGGAACATCCTGCTTATGTGTTGTGACTGAAGGCCAGAGTGTGATATCAGTGTTCTGTAGCATGTGGTGTCTGTGTGTGTGTGTGTGTGTGTGTAAATACACAAAGACCCTCACATACAATGTATATAATGAAAATATGTAGTGTTTTCTGTTTCACATTTAAGTACAATTTTGCTATTTGCACATGGAGAGTCTGTAACATTGGCATTATTTTCTCATTTCGGGAGTATATGTGGGAAGCCAAAATACATTCACAGAAGTGTAGCACCTTACGGACTCTCAATAATCCTCCTTAACCTCCTGGCCTTCCACATGGTCCAGCTCTCATCTTGGTGTCCTCGCAGGCACTTATCCTTCTGTCGGACTTGTGCTGTATGTTTGTGGGACGGGGGTGGCGCGAGGCACGAACGGAGCCCCATTTTGGCTCTTCTCTCTGCAGTAGGTGTACAATACCTCCAATACCCTCGCGTCAGCGTAGTGTCTGGGGCTTGTTGGGGATTTAGCACCAATTTTAAATAATTTATTTTTTTAATGAAATATGTTTTTGCATTTCCATGCCACACTGGTGTTGTTCATTTCATTATTTTTGATATTGCCTTTCAGAGGTTGCTGTTGGGGTGTGGGGATGATGTACAGTACAGTGAAAGTGAAATCCCTTCCTGAGTTCTGGGGCTGGACAATCCATTTTTAGTATGTTTTCCTACTCTCAGCCATTTTGAGCAGTTGGCTGTGGCAGGTATAGTAGTACTTAATAATGTGTTTTATTTGTTGACATTTGAAAAGCACAGTTTGGTTTTCAGTCTCAGTGAGTGATTTCAGGTTATGCACATTAGGTTATGTGAGTCCTCAGTAGTGGTACCTAACTAATGCTTTTTGATCAGACAGATCAGTCTGCATTCCTCAACATAACAATACAGTGATTCAGAAAAAATTTATCTTGCTTACTGAAAGCATCACAATGCTAACGGCCCGATTACTTTTGGTCATTCTTTTTTGTTTGTTTTTTCTTTTCTTTTCGTATGTGGTTATGGTGTGCCTTCATTAACTTATGGGAAGTCTAAGACATTCACACACAAATATGCAGTGACGTTGTATCAGGATAGAATTTGCAGGGGGCCAGCGCTAACGTTATCACACAAGCGTCATGACATCTCACAATAGCTCAGTGCTCAGTTCCGCTAACGTTCACGAGAGCAGTGTGATTCATGTCATCCTGTTCAGTATCTCTTATGTGGGTATCTCTGGTGGCTGGTCGGAGGGCTTACATGGTCTCTAATGTGGGTATCTCTGGTGGCTGGTCGGAGGGCTCACATGGTCTCTAATGTGGGTATCTCTGGCGGGCGGTCAGAGGGCTTACATGGTCTCTAATGTGGGTATCTCTGGTGGCTGGTTGGAGGGCTTACACTGTCTCTAATGTGGGAATCTCTGGTGGCTGGTCAGAGGGCTTACATGGTCTCTAATGTGGGTATCTCTGGTGGCTGGTCGGAGGGCTCACATGGTCTCTAATGTGGGTATCTCTGGTGGCTGGTCGGAGGGCTTACATGGTCTCTAATGTGGGTATCTCTGGTGGCTGGTCAGAGGGCTCACATGGTCTCTAATGTGGGTATCTCTGGCGGGCGGTCGGAGGGCTCACATGGTCTCTAATGTGGGTATCTCTGGTGGCTGGTCGGAGGGCTTACACTGTCTCTAATGTGGGTATCTCTGGTGGCTGGTCGGAGGGCTTACATGGTCTCTAATGTGGGTATCTCTGGTGGCTGGTCGGAGGGCTTACATGGTCTCTAATGTGGGTATCTCTGGTGGCTGGTCGGAGGGCTCACATGGTCTCTAATGTGGGAATCTCTGGTGGTTTACATAGAAGGTGGAAGTAGGTGGAAGCTGACTTTGCAGGAGGAGATAGCTGACATTGCTATAATACAAAAATTAGGATTTGTCTTTATGCTGGTGTTAATTCATATATTTTTACTTAAATATCAGTATATCTTTGTTCTTAGATGTATGCATCCCCTCTGTCTGGCCAGATTCCCAGGCACTGCAGTGACTCCTTGCCTCTCCTTCTTCTGCAGATTGTATTTTACCATGTAGTCTTGTGTTACTCTTTTTTATCTCTTGCCTCAGAAAAAGGAGAATATGCAGTGAGGGTAGACCGTAAACATTTCATCCATGTGCCTCTGTAAGGCTGTGCAGCATGCAATATTTCAGCAGAATAGAATATCTTACCTTCAAAAGAACTGAACATATTATTTCCTCGCAAGTTCAGTGTATCTCCAACACATAACACCGAGATCCATTCCTCAGTGAAAGGGAGCTCTTTTTGCAAGAGATTCTAAGAGTGAGAAAAAATGACTGTTCCTGGCAAGAGTCATACTCAGAAATTGTTTTATTTCTGGGCCATGTTGTTTGGAGAGGACAAATGATGTCATTATCTGAATTATGTTGAGGAGTGTATTGCTAATAATATATATGGATTCCCCTCAAATGAGGTTATATTGGGCTTTCTCCTTGCTAAAGAAATAAGGATGGTGCAAACACCCCTTTTCTGTTTTTGGGACTCCACAATCCACGAGAATACTCTGTTAACATTTGAATATGTTAATATTTTTGTTGTTTCCTTGTTGCCGAGGACATTGTTTGTGACATCATCTGTCCTTCTCCATTGAAGGCCAAAAAATATTTCCTAGTTATTACTCAGGGATGGGGTTGGTCTGTGAGCGTGCATGCCGCTGTTTGCCCGTGTTTGTGTGTGAGTGAGTGCGACGCACTGACGCCACCAGAAGCAGCACTTTCATAGCCCGTGAGCAGAGGTGCATCTGATCTAATGCCCAGTGTCTCGGATTAAAGAAACAGCTCCCAAACTAGACTCTTTAGACCCTACGCTCCTCAGACTTCTGGAACTGTCCTTCTGTTGTCTAGTTCCATTGTGGTATTCTCATTTCTCAAACCTACTCAACTGGGGACCAGTTTAGACACGTGTATGGAATCTTTTTCATTGTATATTTAATACTATCTGTTCATGCACTTTTTGAATCCATCTCCTCTGTTTGTAAAACAAAAGCCAGGCTCTTAAAGAAGTCTAATGCTCACTGGACAGCAATGAAGGGTGAGTGAGGTGTGGAGGGGGCTCCGTGTGAGGTGTGGAGGGGGCTCCGTGTGAGGTGTGGAGGGGGCTGACAGCCTAAAAGAGCAGGGGCTGGGAATGCCCGCCACTCAAAGCAAAATTCACACCTTTTCTCTCGGGCTTAACTTTTTGTTTTATGTCAACTTGTATTTCTTACCTTAGATTTAAATTTTTGTTGTAGCACTATAACTTTTTCTTGTGGTGACATGCAGGCCTGTTTTATATTTGCTTTACTGAACTTGACCGACTGTAGAGGTATTTCAAGTGCTCTCGTTTGCGTGCGAGCAGTGACGTATGTCTTGGGTTTTATTTCGATTGCACAAATGAAATATGAATGTTTGACAAGAAATTCAGTATTTGCGGGAGGCACGTTTTCTTATTTTCGATTTCTTTTTCGCAATGACTGTGGCACCTTCTTAAACCGAATACAAATCACAGGATCTCTCTGTTTAACTTGACTGTTGTTGGCGTCTAGTCAAACTAGCGTTGGCGAACTGCCGCATTTCGCACTCAGGCTTAGA
Source organism: Stomatorhinus walkeri (assembly GCA_026784285.1). Classification (NCBI taxonomy): domain Eukaryota; kingdom Metazoa; phylum Chordata; class Actinopteri; order Osteoglossiformes; family Mormyridae; genus Stomatorhinus; species Stomatorhinus walkeri. The sequence goes on from JAODUD010000134.1 coordinate 19,766,673, forward strand.
ACCTGACTGACCCACATAGTGCTTTAATTTATGCTGTTGTGGACTGTTTAACTCTCATTCAAATCGAATAGACCCTTATTTTTGTCATCACAATTATTATCGTTAATTCTTAAATTAACGATATGTACCCACTGGAAATGGCAAAAGATGCACCAGTATAGTAGAAATTCAGAGCGTTGGGGTCTTGCTGCCCGTCGGGCCGTGAGAAGTAACTGCATGGTTGTGGGGGTCTGTGTAGGAAATGCTCTGCAATTCCGCAGTAGCAACTCAGCCAGGCACTCCGCAAACATCATTTGTCATTTTATTAGCCCTTGTCCTGAGAGGGACGTCACGCTGTGGGCACTTTGGGCCAGACACATTATTGTATCGTTTTGCTTTGACGTGCTTTGGACATTTTCCAGACTGGCCTGCGTCAACCAAATACTGTAACAGACCAGTCAATGTGTGAAGTGGATGATGTCTGCGTCAAACCTCGAAACAAAATCGGCAGTAGTGTCCTGATTATTGTCAGCCCGCTGATCTCGGGTCAGCATTGCAGTGCCATCTTGGCATTTGTCCTCTTTACACATCAGTAAAGAAAAATAAGAGTCCCCTCATTCCATGTTGCTTGGTATATATTTCCCCCTTTTGTCCAAAAATTGTAAAATGCTGTATAAGGATGTGAATTCTCTATTATAAGAAGCTACTATCATGAATATCTTGTGTCCTGTTTAAATTTCAACTGAATACCCAAAGCAGTGTAAGACTTCCCTCTTGTGATAGGCCACCTTGAATAACCATCCCCTTTGATTGGTCAGTTGTTTGATAGTACTGTTTTTTCCCCACAATCAATGTACATTCATACTCCGGTATGTTCTTATTCATTCTGTCATTTCTTCTTCTCTTTCTGTTAACGATTTTGGACAGTCAAAAAAGGGGCTGTCTTGAAACGGGATGCCATGGTGATGTCATAGCTAGCAATGGGATCGCAGTAGGACTACAGCGGTACCAGGTTTATTGTTACTATTTTATTTTCCAGTACAGGTGCGCAAATGGTTATGTGAATTAAGTCTTCCATTCTGAAAGGGTACAGAGACCAGCCTGGTTTCTGGCTACTTGCCATTGGACGGAGGCAGCACAAGCAACTCAGGCCAATAGCAAAGTGGGTTTTAAGAGGGAATGTTTCGCACCTTAGAGGAGAAACTGAGCATTCAGGCATAATTAACAGCTTTCATTGTGAAAAATGATCTTACTTCACTGGCTTTGTTTCCATCTGTGAGAATTTGCTCTGTAATTTTAGTGTAAAATATTGTACTTGCACTAGCTTTTTTAAGAAACAAAAAAACAACAAAAAAAGAGAATTGAAATTCTATTTTCTAATTGTGGTGTGTCTATTTGTCGGATACACTGAAGTCTGTTTGATGGATTTTATGGTCCTTTTCTTTGACGGTGCTTGCAAGTTTTCTAGGTAGAAATTATATCATTATTACAAATAAAACAACATTTGATTCAGGATTTGAACGGATTTGTTTTAAAAAAGGAAAAAAAATGTCTGTATACCAGTACAAGTTTATTGTTCCAGTATACTCGTACTAATAAAATAACAGTGCCAATTCCTATTGCCTTTTTTTAAGTGTCTCCAGCATTTAAATCGTGGCTTTTTAAGGTCAAATCATATGTGTATCAGTTTCATCACAGAATAGCACCTTGATATGTGAAATATCAGGGATGGGAACAAGTTATTCCTTGGTGAGTCTCGAATCAAAACATTGCAGTCATTTGTTGAGTCTAAGTCTTTCCATCATTTTTGCTATCAAGTCACATGTCATCAAATTTGTGACTCGAGTCTAGGTCAAGTTGTAATTTGAGTCCCTCCCTATGTCACTTTTCACATTTAGTGATTAAAGCTTGCTGCATACAGCAAAAGCCCCCACCACAGTAAGTCAGAGGATACATTCTTTATAGACAGAGAAGGGTTGAAAAGAGAGTATCCACTCTGTCACAGTCTGTACGTCTGGGTCTGTGCAGGGAGTGATGCATCTGTCCAACAAACTATCTCAGGAGACCTTGCATTCAACCAGTTGAAAATGCAGAGAATTATTATACACTGAAATATACACAGAAATTATACAAATAACATTATGGTATCCAGAGGGGAACTACAGCTTCAAGTTTTCTCAAGTCGTAGGGTCCAAGTCAGATCCAAGGCTCGAGTATTTGCCCTCGAGTCCAAGTCTTTACATGAGTTTTGCTGAATTGAGCTGGAAGTCATCCAATTTGTAACTTGAGTCTGAGTTAAGTCAGTGATTTGAGTTCCCACCTCTGTGAAATATCAGTGAAGGTAAATATGGCCCAATAAAGTCCTCATGTAAAGAATTAGCAGATTGCTAATTTTATCTTAACCGAATAACTTGTGGTTTATTGATAGTTGCAATCCAATAGACATTCAAATCAGGATGTCATTAGTCACAGTCTTTAGTTTTGCCTTTAATTTCCAAACAGTTTGCATACATAGGCCCTCTGTCAGAAACAAAAGCGAAACCTATTTAATCTCTGCAACTTGTTCTTTGGCAGAAATCAATTTATCACAGCACACTGAAACGCAACATCATGCAAAGGCAGCTGAAAGATTAATTCCTCTTGCAGAACTGCACTGCTAAGATGTGTAACTAATGAAAGTTTGGTACTGAAGGTGGAAAAAATTGTGCGTAGGTTACTCGGAGGTACAACCACTAGTCGCCACTAGGTGGAGACATAACTGTCTGTTCAGCCGTTCATAAAGTCACTGCATTAACAGCACATTTTGTAGGTCTACTGAGTCATTACATAATAATTGAAATGACACTCATTGGTTCATTATTCATACATGATAACTCAAATCCTTTAAAGTGATACCCGATACAAGGCCACACAAAGTCATGGCTGGGCCTCATATCTGAACCAAAGCCACCATTATCCATGCTTACACACTCATGGGGGTGTTCTAGTGTCTGGGCCCCTGCAAGCATTCCCCATTCTCCCCCCTTATGGAAATGTCACACTGTTATAACCAGGTAATATGACAGCTGAAAACTAAACCACCCGAAACATTGCTCACAATGTTTTCAATTCAAGTTTTGTATCAGTGAAGTCATGCGCATGGTAGTATAAGACATGCCTCTACATACACTGGCCACATTCAGAATTCTGCTTGTGTCCGAGACAAATTCTATATTCTGGTGTTAACATAGAGCAAGCTTTTCCATTTTGCATTGTCAGCTGAACAGCTAAGGGACATGCAAATCTCTCTATAGTCTGACAAGGAGTCTACTTACATTCAACATAGGAGTCCTGAGTGAAATACAGACAATTTGCTGTGATACCAAACTATGGCTTTGTCAGATGGGACAGACGTCTGCCTGTACCAAAATAAACCTGCTTCACAGCACAGGTCACGTTGTATACTCGGTGCCAAGTGTAAAGAGAAAGTGAATGATCTGAGGGCTGTACAAAAATGGCCGTTCATTTGCCCCAAAATCTGTGGTGTGGGTCACACTGGGAGTGGAGTGTGAGAGCTGCTGGGTGTGAGGGAACTGACTAGCAGAACATGTTACTCGACTGCTGAGTGACCCTGATGAAGGTCGTCCGTTGGCTCAGCTCCTTCAGCTTCGTGGCCCCCACATAGGTGCAGGTGGAGCGCAGCCCCCCCAGGATGTCCAGGATGGTTTTCTCCACGTCACCCCTGTAGGGCACCTCTACTGTCCTGCCCTCGGATGCCCTGAAGAAAAATGTGGGTAATAACTAAACACTGCTTAGCAATAAATCGCTCTTCAAAATTAGCTACAAGTAAAAATTGTTAATGTAGCATAAAAACCCAGAATACTCAAGATATGCTAATATGATGCTCTAACTGACAAAATTTCATACATATTTTGAAATCCACTGACCTGATTAATGCGCAATAAAAATATACTGCGATAGAAACCATCAGTGAGGTAAACACACTGAAGGACTGTTCACTTAAAAGGGAATTTACTGTCACATTTAGCTAGTGTTTTTTTAGTGAAGGTGTGGGCTGGAACGGGAAACATATTTTACATATGCTTGCATGACATATATTAGCATTTCTTACAATGAATTAGCATGAATTTGCATCGTCTTTCACTCGACTGTGCAGGTGCTCCTCGCGTTCAGGTGCGCGTTCAGGTACCTGTACTCTGCCACTCTCCCCAGATACTTCTTCATGGCTGTGTCCGAGCTCATCCCGTAGAAGAGCTTCACCTTCTTGCCATTCTTCTCAATGACGTCGCCCGCACACTGGTCATGTCCCGCCAGCATTCCTCCCAGCATTACAAAATCTGCCCCCGCCCCTGTCGGCAAGCCCAAGCATGAGCAGACACAGTGAGGAATTTATAATAATTAATGAAGTCAAACCTGCTCACTGAAATTAGCACAGGAGCATAGAATACTGAAGAGGCTGTCACCCACTTGGGGGGGTCACGACATGATTTCTATGACTTGTTTATTAAATTTAAAAAACATGCCCATGCTTACAGTCTCCCAAGGGAAAGTACTTCTAGGTGAGGGGCCAGAATAAGTGCGATGTGCAAAGAACCCCATGAGGAGTACAATAGAGAGCGATGAAACCCCGCCCAGACTGGGGAGACTGGGACCCCGCCCTGTAGCCAAGCCTGGGGAGGGAGTTCATGGGCAAGGGCCTGGTGGCCAGGCCGCTACTTGTAGGGCTCAGCTGGGCATTGCCCGAAAGGGTTACATGGGCCCACCCTCCTGTGGGTCCACCACCTGCAGGAAGGGCTGTGGGGGTCGGGTGCAAAATAGGTGGGGTGGCAGTTGAAGGCAAGGGGCTTCAGACTGATTTTTGGTGATCAAATCTGGCTATAGGGACATGGAATGTAACCTTTCTGGTGGGAAAGGAGTCTGAGTTGGCACAGGAGGTAGAGAGATACCGTGGGTCGGGCACTGGAATCAGACTGCTTGAGAGGGGCTGGACTCTTCCACTCTGTGGTTGCCCATGATGAGAGGGGCCAGTCAGCTGTGGGTCTACTTATAGCCCCCGGTCCGGTGCCAGTACGCTGTAGTTTATGCTCGTGTACGACTAGGACGCCTTCCTTCTACGTCATGTTAAGGGATGAGCTCTGACTGTTGTCTGTGCACCAAACGCCAGTACAGAGCGTCCAGCTTTTGTGGAGATCTTGGACGTGGTGCTAGAAGAGGTGCTCTGTTATTGGATTCAACTGATTACCATCTGGTGGGGATTTGGATATGGTGGTGGTTGAAGATGCCAGATAGACCTGTTAGACCCAAACATATAGTGAGTTCTTCAACTTGTAGCTCCAGTAAAATTTCTCCTGCATCCCAAGGGACTTTGGTGAAGCCATGGGGAAGGACTTTTGGTCAGCCTCGAAAATATTCTGGCAAACCATCAGGTGACTCAGGAGGGGGAAGCAGAGCTTCATCTATGCTGTTCACAGCAGGGATTGAGAACTGTTGACCTCAAAACGGGATATAGTCAGGCAGTAGAAGGAGTATTTTGAGGATCTCCTAAATCTTATTGTGTCTATGTGTGTTTTGGAAAAGGCATACAATCCTGTCCCTTGGGGGGTCCCACATGAGATACTTCAGGAGTATAGGGTCCGCTGTTGTAGGGCATCAAGTCCCATTATAAACAGAGTGAGAGTTTGGTTCGCATTGGCAGTAGTCAGAATTGTTCCTGGTGGGTGTTGGACTCTACCAGGGCTGCTCTTTGTCTCGCATTCTGTTCATAACATTTACGGACATAATTTCTAAGTGTAGCCAAGGAGCAGAGAGGGTTAGGTTTGGTGGCCTCAGGATCACGTCTTTGCTTTTTGCAGATGGTGTAGTCCTGTTGGCTTCATCAGGTTGTGACCAACAGCATGCCCTGGGGAGGTCTGCAGCTGAGTGTGACACAGTTGAGATGAGAATCAGCAAGTCTGAGGCCATGCTTCTCCTGAAAAGGGTGGATTTCCCTCCTCTGGTGGGGGAATACTTACTGCCTCAAGTGGATGAGTTTAAGTATCTTGGGACCTTGATGACAAGTGAGGAAAGAAGGAAGTGTGAGATCGACCAGCAGATTGGTGCAGCATCGGTACTAATGTGAGCACTGTACTGTTCTGTCGTGGTGAAGAGAGAGTTGAATCAGAAGGCAAAGCTTTTGATTTACCAGTTAATCTACGTTGTGACCCTCAACTATGGTCAAGATCTTTGGGTAGTGACTGAAAGAATGACATCGCTGATACAAGTGGCATAAATGAGTTTCCTTCGCAGGGTGTCTGGGCTCAGTCTTAGAGACAGGGTGAGGAGCTCGGACATTCAGGGGGATCTCAAAGTAGAGCTGCTGCTCCCCTGCATCGAAAGGAGCCAGTTGAGGTAGTTCAGCTACCTAAGTAGTATGCCTCCTGTATGCCTCCCTGGGACGGTGTTTAGGAAATATCTGACTGGGAGAGAGCCCCGGAGCAGACCCAGGACAAGGTTGGCCTTCCCCCTGGTTGGCCTCCCCAATCTGTGAAATATACCGAGGAGGACACCTCCCCCCGATTGGTGAAATCTACCCAGGGGGACCCCTCCCCATCCCTGGAGAGCCCTCTGGTGGCACTGTGGCAGCAAACTCACCATGGGTTGTACGAGTGACACGCATGAGTCCCGCTCCCAGTCACATCTGACAGACTGCCATTCCACGCAAGGGCTTTCGGTATGCGTTTGCTCCCTAGCCGGTCGCGACACTAATTATAAAACTCAAAACTAGATCAAGGACAAGGAGAGGGCACTTTAAACCAAGAGCTATTCACACATTTTTCAACCAATTTATATTTTTTTCTGAAATCAACCAGAGTGGATGTATCAGAAAATGAATCCACCTCAGCTAAACTCAGAAATATTTTCAAGAACCATGCTGTTTTAAACTCAGTGCATGGATCATTCCAGTGCTGAAAGCTTCTCTAAGCCTTTGAAAAGGCTACTTCCTTGACACCCGCCTGCATTAGTCTTTGCATATTTCTTTGCATGATACTCACCAAATGCTTTGGCCACATCACCTGGGCAGCTACAGCCTCCGTCCTTGTAAACAAGATAAACCACGGATGGAACTCAACACTGAAAACACTTCTCATTCTGGGATAACATTCTCCGTAATATGTAAAGTCTATATAACAGATACATAAATGTTTATTAGCTTGGCTAAAACAAAATATCTAAAATGCATAATTTTATATGAAACACAAAAAGCTATATGACAGCTGCACATTTTCCCTTGATGGCATGTGAGATCTTCGGTGAAATGTGAATTTCTGACCCAAAGTTCCTTTTAGTTGTTGATAAATGAGATATACTCGGCTGTAAATTTAATGATTTCTCAGTTCTGAAAAATGAGCAGTATCGAGCTTTCAAGCAAGGCATGATGAGTCGCAGAGCAGGGAGATGGCGTCTTAGGGAACTCACCGAAATGATGTGTCCCTTTAAGCCGTGAGCTGAGTCTGCACATTCAATGATGGCGCTCAGTTGGGGGTATCCAACCCCAGTCTTGATGCGGGTTGTGCAAACAGAACCTGTTGCAATATGACACACAAGCTTCTTGCATAAACTTGTGCCTAGAATCCACAGTATTCACGGCACTCCTTAACACCAATGTCGAGGACGACTGATTTTCGAGACCTGTTCCTATTTGGACAGGATGTGAGAAGATGGGACTCCTCTGACTCAGAAGACCAGGGTTCGATCCCCAGCCCCGTCCCTGAGGAAAGGACATCAGGCCGAAAACAACTG
>JAODUD010000134.1:19790567-19802671 GCA_026784285.1 Stomatorhinus walkeri
GTCCCTACTTCGCGGAAATTCAGTTATCGCGATCGGCCTTGGAACCTATCTCCCGCGATAAGTGAGGGATTACTGTAATCTTAATCTTCAAATACTTTAAGTGACTGCTACTTGTGTGTAAACTCAGACATATTATAAACAGAAAAATGAAACTATCTTTTGGAAAACAACACATGTCAAAATCTCTCAAAATTGTGCACCCATACCAAAATGCTGTTCAAACAAAAAACAAACATACAAAACACACAAAACCCTAAGAGACACAGCTTATATTTCTGAAGTACGGTTGTTGGTCAAGCTACAGTGAAATTCTTCTGTGTTTAAGAAGCGTGGGAAAATGACCATCTGTCTATATCTTAAAGGGCAAGATGTCCTTCATTGCAGCTAGTTAGGTATTCTCTCAAATTTTGGACACAGTAGGACCATGTTAATACCCCTTGTCAGTTACTACACTATGACAGAACTTGATGGCAAAGCTGTATAAAAATAATATTTTTTTTAAAGAAACAGAAGAATTCATTGTGTGACAAAGAGGACATCATGAGTCAGACATAATGTGTGACTCACAATCTGATCTGTCAGAACTTGTTCCTAATCAACAGACTTATATTAACTACTAAAGCTTTTACAATTTCAAGTGTGTTTCTCAAACACGCAGAACAAATTAAAGGGTAATTCTATCAACAAAAAAAACACACACAAGCACGAAGGGCATTTTCTAGACAATGTTACATGCATTCAGAGTTATGCATGCTCCCTAAAAAAGAGTTTGCAGATTTCTCTAAAAACCTTCTCCATGTCACACACATGCATCTGCTCCTGTTCATATTTTCATTAGCAGAAAATGACTCTCGCTTGCTGTCCACATTGTCAGCATTGTTTATTTTTTACATGTTTCTCATTGTTAGCCCCTGCCTTGCATTGTTTACTGCATTTACAGTATAACCTCTTTCAAAACCAATACTCCAGCATTTTGGTATTTTAACTGAAACACACAGCCCTCCGATACATAATTCTAATATTGCATCCCCAATTCACCCAGAATTTTTGGTGCTATGAAAAGGTTGAAAAGGTTCCTAGACTTTGCTAGGAACTGTATTCCACGTGCCAAATGCTTACTATTACCTAAACATCATAAAATTGTATGAGATCACTTTGTGGGTTTTGGGACCTTGGTGGTACAACATTAAGGGAACTTCCTGATGCCTTAAGACCCCCAGTGGAAACAAACTTATGGTAAATCTGCATGAGAACTTCCAGCCACTCGTCATTTTCTACAAGTGTTTCACCAGACAATCTAGTTAAACTAACCAACTGAAACAGGTGTGCTGAACATAAATACATGGAATGACAGGGTGCTATTTAAAAGGCGGCTTGAGGAACCATCAAACTGCACCTTGTCTGTTCCTGCAGTATCAGATGGGGCTCCACAAAGAACTTGACTCGTAGCCTCAGTCTGCATGGAGTCAAGCAATCCATCTGCTGGGAGATCCTGTTCCTGAGATTCAGCCATAAGCTTTCCCCTTTGCAACCCGTGTACTGCAGTCCAAAGTAATCCACTTCTATGATTCCCAATTTCCCACAAACCTGACAAATACACAACACAACACTGAATATGTACCTGGAAGCAATCAATGGTTCACAGAGGATTCAAAGAGCATTTCAATGAAACAGATGTGGTTCAGTTTATGACCAATAAAGATACACAGTGCCTGGTCTTTAATATCAAAATTAGTACCCTACCCCCTTCCTATGCTTTTATTAAGTGCAAAAAAGGTGTGCTATTTCAACAGTAAAACCGATTACCTTTTTCGTGTTTAAAAATATAAGCACCTGACTAATTACGGACAGAAAGTGGGCTTTAAGCACTTCTTCCCCACTGCGATGCATCTTATCGGCTCTTGCAATGGAATATTATGTCAGCGGTAGAGTGCTGTCAGACGGGCTCCGAGCTGTGAATGATATCCCACTGGATCGCGGAGTTACTATCACACAAACAGTCCGCTTCATCATGCATAAATACTTGCTTCAATTTGTAAATATGCCTTGTATTTAATTATTAAATATGTGATGCATGCGACTGGCTTTAAATTTGTATGATATGTTTTAGCCAGAACAATTTTTACCCATTCTGTTGGTAGCAAATGTAAACAGAGAAAATGAAACAACCAATAATTATACTGATGTACAATAATTAATAGTGACGACTACATGAGTAGCGGAATCGAACATTTTACAAGTTTAAAGTTAAATCGCAGCCCGAACTCGTTTTATCTCAAAATAAATTAACCCATCCACTTTCCGATTAATCCAAAACATGGTTATTTTATGCATTTCATGTCCAACCAAGGCGGAAAATGTAACGTCTACTTTTATCATGGATAAAATAACCAACTTGGCACCTTCGCCATGATTTACGGAAACGTACGTATGAATCTCCGGCTGCTGCATTTCAGCCCGCCGCTATGTGCCCGATCGGCTCATCCAGCGGTGACATTAACACAGTTTCGATCATACAGTACCTTAGTCAAACAATCTTCACCATTTGCCTTCGCCTTCACCTCCACCTCCATCACAACCGAATCCGGTCGGCTGACATGGCAAAGCATTTTCTGGCCTTTTAAATTATTTATCTCTGGCCTGTCGATCCTTCACGGATAATGACAAACTTTACCCTCGCCCCCTTCTTATTAAAACTACGCATCCGACCACCTTATTTAAACTTCCCACAGCTCCTTTCTGTCCAGCGTTTATCTCTGCCGGTTGCGTTCCAGACGCGGCAATTTGAAGACTAGAGTCTCTCCCTCCTTCGCAAAACGTCAGCTACTCCTGCCACTGATTTTTTTTTCTGCTTTACAAAAAATACAGTAGCCTATGTATGATACAAAAAGAAAATTGTAACTGGAGCCCTCTTCTGGTTGCTGTGGAAACTAAATCGGGCTTCGTTAAAAAAACGTAAATAAAAACACGCATTCATGCCTTTTCTAAAATGAGACGATCATACCACAGTGACTTCGAAGCATATTGCAATGACTTGCAATAGTAACAGAACAAAACTGTAAAAAGGTACCCCAAGACCAAGCATTTTGGAAATCGTTTTATGTTAATATATTTTGCATTCACATTTTGGCATTGCCTGCGTCATGAAAAACCTGCCCTAAATTCTCCGGTGTAACTGATTATTCTTAAGCAATTGAACCATATTTGTTCAATTTAAATCTGATAAATATGAAACAAATATATGGAGGCTAAATTGATTTTATAAGATCATTCAGTCTATGCATTAATGCAATACATTTGCCCTGATTTGGGGGGGGGGGTATCGTTTTCATGCAACATTCAAATATTAATTAGAAAGTATATTGTAATGTGCTATTTGTATTCCGGACCGCCGTATAGAGAAGTTTACCAGCCCTGGGTCGCTGACAGCGCGAGTCACATGTGAAGGAAGCAGGAAGTAAACGCGGGGTCAGAGCGCTGCGCAGGGACTGGCATGGAGCGGAGCGTCGGATCCCTGAGCTGGGCTGTCTGAAACCGCCTCAGCGCCTTTTCTCCCTGGGATGATTGCATTTGACACTTGAGGGTCAGCTGCACGGTAGAAATCCGAGAAATAAGGAGAAACATGTTTGAAAATTTCAGGGAGAGGCTCCAGACGGTGCAGCAGGACTTCACCACCGGGTTCGTACACGGATCGGTTTCGGTTTGTCCCCTAAATATTGTCGCCCTTTTCCGCATCTGCGATCGTGCAATAACGTAACGGACCCACGGTTACTTTCCGATGAACATTTTGGAGTTTATATGTGTGACTGATTTTTTGCGGTGCGAGCTTGGCAAAATGCTGCAGTTTGGCATAAGAGATTTCATATGTTGTTTACATGTAACTTCGCTAAAAAAAGTTGAGCCGTAAAGATGTTGTTATGTGAGTCTGTTAAAGTACGTTAATGTTTAAAAAACAAGGACTAGAAATAGCTATTGTGTGTAAACGACATACTTCGAAGTGCTTTTAATCACTTTCTAGTGACTGTCATGTGACGCGCAGGAGGGGAAAGCGGCAGCCAAACTCATGCTTTCCCTGTTTCATAGTTTACTTGCGGTCATTGGCATTTAATCGTTTTTAACACTCTCGTTCATACTCACGCTCACGTAAGAAAGCTTGCGGCATATCTATATTATTCCGCTATAAACCTGAAATTAGCTACATCAAAAGCGTTGTGTTAGTTTGCAAACCCTACTGACCAGGGGTCTCCAACTCCGATCCTCAGAGTTTCTATTCTACCTGGCTTCTGATGAGCCACATTAAGTTCTCAGGTAAATACCAGGAGCAGGTGTGGCTCAGCAAAAGCCAGGTAGGATAGAAAACTTACTGGGAAGTATCTCTCCAGGACCGGAGTTGGAGACCCTTGCTTCAGACTATTTGCAATGAAATAAAATTGTTACACACATGTAAATGTATGTGCAGACTTGTCTCGAACTGAAAATATCTCTCCAGTCAGATGACCAAAGTTGACAACCCTTACTCTGACTGTGGTGTTTTCAAAATAGATTCATCTACAGCCTACACTCAGTGTTCACTTGCTTAGCTACACCTGATTGTTAAATCAAACGGTATGCTCTGAAAAACAATGAATCGAGTACCTGTAACCGAATACGTACAGTTTACAGACAGGGTCAAGAAGTTCACTTACTGAAACTGTGCATCTGCAGTACAACGGATAAGATGTCTGATCTAAGCAGGCTTCACAGCCCTACAGTGTCTGTGGAGAGTTATGATCTGCCCAAGCGTCCAGTCAGCAGCAGCTCTGTAGCAGAAAACACCGTGGTAAAGCGAACTGGAAGGCTGCCAGTGCAGGAATAACAGCTCAACAGTGGTGTACAAAAATTCCTCTGCATACACAAGTCATCCATCCTTGAGGCATTTCTGCAGATAAAAGCAAGATCTTACCTGGTACATAGGTTGACCTGCTGTGACCAATGAGTGTATATTTTTCAGATATGTTTTGGGGCAATGTAAATGATGGAATATCTAGGTCACATAAACTAAGACATGAGGTATAGTCAATAAGTTTATAGAGCTTAGTGTATAAGTTTGGTCTTGTGAAAGACATGTCTTGATTTTTCCGTAGTGTAATTAATGCATGCTGGCAGTATTTTTTAGGAGGAAATTATAAATGTATCAGAATGTGTCAGTCACCCAGTGACTAATTGCTTTCAGGATAAGGACACTGAGTGACAAATCGAAGGAGGTGAAGAGAAAGAAAAATCAAAGGTATTTTTTTTCTGGCTAATTGAGGTTTGCATGCTAAGGGATCTTATCCTGTAAAATGGTTCCATCAGTCTCATGTTATGATATTCAAGTAGTCTAATATTTTTGCTCTTTTTGCAGGAGCGGGGAGAATTTCACACAGTTTACAGCTGGATTGGAAATACTTCGCCAGTATGTGGAAATTTTTCTGCTCCTAGATATGAAAAGTAAAACAAGCCAATATAGCTAAAAATGGATGTACCCATGTATTTGTCCACTACATATATTTGTAATAGTAAGTTGCGCATGGAATATGCATGAGTGTGTCCTGTGATAGGCTGGCATCGCATCTAGGTTGTCCCCTGTCTTCTGCCCTGTGCATGCTGGGATTGGCCTCCCAGTGACCCTTACTAGATGATTGGTTGGATGGACAGTTGGAGTTTTTCTATAATAAATGTATAAATGGATGCTTTGATACCTCAGCGTTAGAGGGGAGTACATACGTCCATGTCTCTGGCTGCATGTGACGGCTGTATCTGTATGAACACGTACATTAATGCAGCGACTCTCTTATTTAACGCCCCAACATGGGAACAGCAGCAGTGAGCTTGTTTCTACTGTGCAGGTATGAAGACACCTGGGTGAACCTCCACAAACAGGGGGGAGAATGTGCAAAATCCGGAGAGGTACGTGTTGTTGGAAAAAATATACCATCAATCACACATGACCAGAATACTTATCCTTAAGTCGATTAAAAAACCTAAACTGTGTACAATGTGTTTATCACCAGTGATGGAAAGTTCATTTTAAGACACATTCATCTTAGCCTTATAGTTTTATTTCCATATTTTTGAGTATTTGTAAGAACTTCCTGAAGTGAACCACATTGACGACACATTTATCTTTGAGTGCTAATTGCGGCGTTGTTGTCAGACATGCTTTTAGTACATGCTGTGTGTTAGGCTCTGTTGAGGCATGCATTAAGACTCATTCATTAAGACTCAATTGTGGTGCAAAGCAGTTTTGGCTAATGCATTGCATCGTATGCATGCAGCAGTGCGCAGTGAATCTGGCATTAGTTACATTGATGTATGGATAATGTGTAGTAGCTAGTTTGCTAATGCAAGCATCGGGTGATTACGTACACAGTGGTGGTCAGAATCACGGAGGTCGATCTTTTCACTGGATGATGTTAAGAAATGGTGTAGGAAGTTCTTGTTTTACAAATTCAAATGCAGGAAGTGGACAAAGAAAGGTCAAAACGGTTTCATTGTGGGTGTCAACGATGTAGAGTCAGGACCAGAGGTAACCATTCCATCACTCACTGGGAATGTCACACTGTTTCCTCACAAAGATATCCTTTTTGTCTGTGAATCTCAGCTATAGGGCTATTTGAAAACCATTGAAAAATTATGAAATTGCTAAAGCTATAGTTGTAGAGTGGTAACCTATATCTGTTTTTTTGCGGTATATCAATATTTTTTTCAAAACGATAGGATGACACAGTACTATTTGTATCAGTCTGTTTTAATTGTGCATTACATTTTAAAATTATTTTTAAATTTTATTTTAATAGAAACCAATAGTATTCCTTCCTGGTTGTAAACGATGCCAGAGCTTCGGAAGTGACTTTACAGACACACAGGATCCACAGCTAAAATCAAACCAACTCAGTCAGTGTATCACTGGAGAGCTGAGGCGAAGAATCAACATTACTTTGTTAATTTCATTATAACATTGCTAAAATAAAGTAATTTGCAAAATCTTTTATTTTGTTTAAGGATAAAATGAGGGTCTTTTCAGTTATGAAATGCATGTTCAATGGTTGTCAGGTTTCTGGCATTTGCCAAGTAGGTTTTAGATTAAACGTTTTGTTCATAAACATTCACCTTTTGTTTTGAGAGCAATATCATAAACTGACAAAAAAAAGTGTTAGTGGGCATAGTGGAGTGAAGTCTTGTCTGAGTCACGTTCAAAGGAAATGACATGGTTTGGCAGTATAACCAAATTAAAATGTTTATATTAATTAAAACTGGAAATATTTGTGATCACTGCAGAGAAGCAAAGAGAACAATATCATAATCTGTTTAGGGGTCCAAGCAGGGTTGTCCTTAAATAAAGAATAACCGCTAAGAACCACCGATCTACGTCTCGCCTGTTCAGCAGATGTTGAAATGATTTGCTCATGGTGCCTCTCCAGACAGGTCTTTCCATGCTTTATTAGACTAATGTGTTGCAGCCTTGTAGACTCTTACTTTAGGTATGTGATGCACAGTAATGTTTTGGGTGCCAGTGTGACAAGTTGGGTCAATTTCAATTTACTGTGAATGTTCGAACACATGCCATGGCCCAGAATGCCGTAGTGCTACAGGAACGCAGCTCAGTGGTGATGTGTCACTGTCGTTACACATGGATCGCTGTCCCGTTCGCTTGCAATGAGACATGGCTTCTCCAATCATCTGGCTCGGCTTGTAGACGCAGCTCAGTGGTGATGTGTCGCTGTCGTTACACATGCATCGCTGTCCCGTTCTTTTGCAATGAGACATGGCTTCTCCAATCATCTGGCTCGGCTTGTAGACGCAGCTCAGTGGTGATGTCTCGCTGTCGTTACACATGCCAGCTTTTGTTGGTCTTATGCGACTTCTTGGTTATTCTTTGAAGCTGGACTTAGAATGCAGTAAAACTCCTATATTTCAAATGTGAATAATTTTTATATACTATATGGTGCCTCTCACCTCCAGAAGGATGCTGTGTTGGTGAAATATAATAACTGCCTTAATTTCTCATTTACTCAAGAGTGTGCATAACCATGTGTGGGCAGAGCCTAATCTATCATCTTATTTGAGTTTTACAGAAAAACTTTCTGAGGGCAAAAAGAAAAATGATTGGTTGAGAGAGAGTTGGTACTGAGCAACTAGAGGAGGGGGAACCAATCAGTCAGGTCTTGGTCTCACCTCTTCTGGTTGCTGCAGTCTGATTGATTCTCTTTTGGACCAATCATTTTTCGTTCTGCCCTCAAAACATTTATGTGTAAACAAAACTTCCATGGTGGTGCGATCATAGGCTTTCAGAATAAGCAGGCTCCTTCTAGCCAAGCAGTTCCCTTAATCTGCAAGTCTAACCCCCATCTATCCCTAACAAAGTTACTTGTTACTACTTGATATTCCCTCACCTTTGAGAGCTGATAGGGATGCCGGTTACTCCTGATATGAACTCAAGGCTGTTGTCAGGGCCCTGGTACGTGGGCCTTGGTCCCCTTTTCGTCCATTACAGGGTGCTGGCGAGTTGCAGTCTTTGGGGCCAGCCTGTGACCCTGGGAACACGGTACAAAAGCAGCCTGGTTTTGGCTGCAGTCTCTCACAGTGAGCCTCAAATGACCTGTGGCAGCCATGTGTAAAATGTATGACCACGCAAGCAGTCTCCCTATAGTATGTGAAAGCTAAATACTTGCATGCAGAACTTGCCTTCTGGAACTTACGTAGAATATCCTTGTTTACTTCTGCTAAGGGAGCACGGCACGTTAGTGCAGTTGTTAGCACTGTTGCCTCACACCTCTGAGGCCTCTACCAGGGTTCCATGCATGTTCTCCCCGGGTCATCGTGGGGTTTCCTCCAGGCACTCCGGTTTCCCCCCACAGTACAAAAACATACTGAGGCTAATTGGAGTTACCAAATTGCCTGTAGGTGTGCCTGTGTGAGTTCACCTTCCGATGGCTTGGCCCCCCATCCTGGGTTGTTCCTTGCCTTGTACCTGTAGCCTCTGGGATGGGCTCCGGGCACCGCATGACCCTGAATAAGCGATTGCAGAAAATGGATGCACTTCAGCTAAGGTTGCGCTCTATGAGTAGTTCTGCTTTGATTTCTCTGCCTGGGTGCCGTTTACACATCCGGACAGGAGAGGGAGCAGCTCTGATATGTCATGGTGAACGTTGTTCACCGTGTTGCAAATGAATGCATATGTGGTTGGGCATCTGTTCGTAATCTGTTTCCTGTTTGTGCAAAAACATCATTATTCCACTTGCTCTTTTTCAAATCCCCTTTTTTGTCCATCTTGGGTGAAATTATCGATTTCCTCCTGTCTGTGTTAACACAGGTCAGGGCTGTCGATAAGCTTCAAATTGATAGATGCTTTTATTTCCATTTAGAGCCCGGCTCCCTCAGTGTGCAGCACGTGCTGCGTCCTCTTCACAGAGGCCTGAGTCCAGCTTTTCTCGCCCTGCTCGTTTGTGTTGCAATGTTGAGATGAATAAGTACATGTTCAATTCGTGCAGATAATGGGTCCTGGACCAAAATATACCCTGCAGTCCAACCCCCTGCGAAACTGTTCTGCCGAACTAACAAACAAATACATTCTGTGCCCAAGGCAATAAAAAAAACAACTATAAATGGATAGATGAAAAAAGAAGACTGTACAGCCGTCTCTAAAAGAAGCAACGTGGGTCTGTTCTCCAGCCACGGTTCATTGAAGAAATGAACTTTGCTTTTTCTGTTATAAATAAGAAAATACTGTTTTGTCAGAATGGACAAGCTTAAATGTTTTTGAAGGTGTTGGGTAAGAAAATAGTGTTTTGTGTTTTCTTCTTTTTGACAGTATTTTATGTTATGGTTTTAATGAGAATAAAAGTAGTTACTGCAACTCATTTGTCTAAGTTTTTGACTAAATGGATTATTGCTGGATTTATTGTTTTTAATACTTTGCTTTTAAATATGAATATCAATCAATACTCGCTTTTTAAAGACATATTGAAGGTTTTTGATAGGATATGAGAGACACCTTGCGGTTTTGGCTAAGATGTGGACTCGTTATTCCTGATGTAGAAGGCTATGCATCTATTTTACTTCCACGGAATCTATTCATACAGTTTGTCAGTATTTTTTCACGAGAGATAAAGTGAATGATATATTTGGTGGGTTTCGGCAGCACCTTTCGCGGAGATACGTTAAGAAAGATACAGAGTTGAGCTTGAGTAACATGTAATGCTGCTTCACTGGTTTTGTTTATGCTTCCAGTTTGGCCTGTCTGTGTAGCTAGTGGGCTTCTAATGATGGTTGCTGGCTCATGTCCCAGCAGGGGCCGCTCTCTCTCGTACCCTTGAGGAAGGTAACTAACATGATTTACTCCTTTAAAATGTCCAGCGGTATGAATGAATAGCAATTCCCAGTGACTGATGAGCCAAAGCATTAGCTAAGAGAATACTGTAACCATCTGAGAATACTGTAACCGTCTGAGAATACTGTAACCATCTGAGAATACTGTAACCGTCTGAGAATACTGTAACCATCTGAGAATACTGTAACCATCTGAGTATACTGTAACCATCTGAGTATACTGTAACCGTCTGAGAATACTGTAACGGAATGTATTTGAAAGGAAAGGAAAAGATATGGAAACGGTTAGACTCGCGTCTCAGTTTTCCCAACCCTGGCAGCACTGCATCTGGAATGCTGCTTATTTAACAATGTCAACCACTATGATCATATGCATGTAAACATTAAATTAGGACTGCTAGGTTTATTTTGGGGGGTGCACATAGGAGATGTTTCATGGTAATTATCTCTGTGTGTGCAAGTACAGATGTATTGGCACTATCAGCTGACGCTCTCAGGCGTGTCGCTTGCCATGCTTCTAATAATACTTTGCATGGGATTATTTGTATTAGTGTTGGGTGCAAAATGCTATAATTGCATCAAGCCATCCATGAGCACAGAGGCACTTCATCTGGTGATTCCTGCACCAAGTGCATGTTTGGCATCTGAGCAGCTGCCGTTCCCGTCATGCGATTAGCATGCGATGCAGCATCCAGAAATGCAACATCTCTGCAGAGCTTCACCTTGGCTAATTTCATCTAATGCAATACAATGCAATAAAGCTAGCAGTGTGAATGTGGTCTGTGAATGTCGTTTCTCTGGAGCCGACTCTCTCCATCTGTGCATGGTGCCTGCATGTGCGCTGCTTTAGCTCAGCTGCTACCTAGGGCTAGTTTTGAACTTTCAGCGGTCAGGGACGCAGTTGGAGAAGCTGGTCACAGGGGCTTTTGCTGCAAGCCTTAAATCACAGAAACCATGGGGAAAATTCCCCAGCATGTTGGAGAGCTGGGGAGTCGTCTGATTACACGAGGTGTGTCTCCCGGTGCTTGGCAGGTGGCGGACGGGGAGGTGGTGATGCTGGCTGCCCACTGGGAGAAGAGAAGGTCCACTTTGGGGCAGCTTCAGGAGCAGCTGCGGCAGATCCCGGCCTTCCTGGCTGAGATGGAGTCTGTCACCACCCGCATTGGTGAGGCTACTGCATTTTCCGCTTTGCCTTTTCCTCTCTCTGAAATGGACCCCTTTCTCGAGCGTTTCCTGCTTCCACATTGATTCATAATCAGGGTGACTGAGCGCTCTTGAAGCGCCCTCGCCTCCCACTTGTTCGTGAGAATTCCCGACATTGCTGCCAGGAATTCTGCATGTCAGCAACAGCATTGATTTTTGTAGTTTTTGGTCTTATTTGTCCTGCCTATTAACTTTCTAATAAGGACAGTCTCAGCGTTTTTTTAATATTTAGTTATAATGGCAAGAAATAGGTTTGAGAAAATTGAATAAAATGGTGCAGAACTTTTGTTTTCGCTTAAAGACGGGGTCGTCCTCAGGACGGCAGAATGCATGTGTATTTTGTTACTTTGTGTAAATGTCCAGTTCCTCCTGTTTGCCAGGGTACCAAGGAGGCTGATGTTTGAAATGGAGGCCTGACTGCAGAGCGGAAAATTGCTCATTTAATGTTTCCAGGAGTTTTTATTAAATTATTTTTCTATAATGATTTTCTTGGTTTGATGAATGTTTAGGCCCAGGTTACTGGTGTAGAAGGTTTTACATTTACATTTACA
>JAODUD010000134.1:19807136-19818194 GCA_026784285.1 Stomatorhinus walkeri
GGGTCCTGTATTTAGCCCTATCTGTCGCGCCTCGCACGGGTCCTGTGTGTGGCCCTATCTGTCGCATCTCGCACGGGTCCTGTGTTTGGCCCTATTTGTCGCGTCTCGCACAGGCCCTGTGTGTGGCCCTATCTGTCGCGCCTCGCACGGGTCCTGTATTTAGCCCTATCTGTCGCGCCTCGCACGGGTCCTGTGTGTGGCCCTATCTGTCGCATCTCGCACGGGCCCTGTGTTTGGCCCTGTCTGTCATGTCTGGGCTCTGAGTCACCGTGACCAAAGGACTGCAGATTCTTCTGTTGGTTAAAGATTTGATCCATCTTCCAATTGGCTGCCTGTCACGTTTCGGGGGAGAGTTCCACTCTTTCATTTTTAGCCCCATGTAATGTATGAAATGTGTATCTGAGGTGAATCCAATATGGAGGCCTGACCAGCTGTACACCCTTTCTTGACTTGTAAGTCCTCTGTGTGGGTGTTGCTTTAATGGTGCTGATGGGGCTGCAGGGCTGCCTGCGCGTGTGCTGCAGGTATGGCAGCTGTAACAAGAGCTGCGAAGGGACTTTGAGGTGGAACAAGCATCAGCAGCATTTCTGACAGGTCCTGGATGTTCCTGGGGACTTTGTGGGCGCCAGACAAGCGAATCTGACACACCTGCTCTCATTCCTGGGGAAAAAGTAAATAAATAAAAGTGTGAATATTTAAAAACTCAGCGATGAGGAGCTAAGAATAAATTGTACACTTTATTTCTTGAAAGGTGAACACTTCTGGAGTTTTAAGCTAGTAGTGTAAAGTCGTCACCCACTCCTCCCCCCCCGATTCACAGCTGCTGATAAACAAACGGACATTTTCGCTTTAATTAGGTGCCCCGTAGTGTGGGATGCCTGACTGTGGGTGAAATATGAGACCGTAAGCAGAGTTTTGGTTGGATTTGGTGGTAAATGCTGTTTGAAGACCCAAGGGGTGGCGTCCTACTCGGGTTTGATTAAGCGCTCTTAGAAGCCTTGGTTTCTTAATGTATTATATGCCATTTTGATGCATTGCATCCCGCCTGTGCCACCGCAGGCTCCCTCCCGGACCACCGCCTCCTTCGTCTGTGTCACGTGACCCTGCACTCACTGGGTCTCTGGCCAAAATGAACCATTAATCATTAACCATTAAGGCTTTATATTCACTTGGGGAAGCATGCCGCCGTCCGCTTTCACAGTGAGTGCAGGTTGTGAATTTGACGTACAGGACGACCAGCTCCATCGCCACGGACCTCAGGTCCAGTCAGCATCACATCCTCCTCTTATTGGCCAGTTCGCAGCTCCTGATTGGATGCAGTGCTGTACCCTCAGTAGACTTTCCTAACAGTCTGTTTTGTTCTCTTCCTCAGGAAAGAGCTGGAAGCCTTTAAAGGTACGACATCTCTTTAAATATTTCCTCAATGTATTGTCTGACTTGTCTCTCCTTTTTGAAATGTATAGAATCTGCACTGGAATTGTCTTGAGATTTAAAAAGTCAAGCAGTTAATTCTTATTCCGTTGGATTATATTGTGAGACACATTGCAGAAGGTTCCTAAGTATGAACGCCATGGTAATGGGATTTTTTATGACTTGTGTAGCTGTGCAGCAGGTTGTCAGAGTAGCAGGAGGTAATGTACATCAGGAATGAGTTCCTAAAGATTCTGTCAGCAAAGTGATGGGATGATTTTTCTGATTCTGATTAAGAGTTGGGGTGGTATCTATGCTGGATGGCTTTTGATTGTGTTGGATCAGAATATCCCGACCTGGTGCACACTTTATTGCTTGATTATTAACCATGTGAGAACTTCAGAAGCTCTCCTCTGAATGAAGTTCACACTGGTATTAGCCTGGTGTAATAATTGTTCCACACTCCAAGGGTGGGTGTGTGCATGGGGGTTATGGGGGTGCTCCGTTTTGGAGCCCTTCACTTCTTGTCCTGCTTTTGATTGATTGCCCTTCTCGAGTTTTGCCTTTATGGGGGTGTTTAGCGAGGTCGTTTTAATAAATTGGCCGTTTAGGTCTCATAGCGCCAAGCAGACCTTTATTAACCTAGTGACGCTTCGGTGGAGCGGCCCATTGATTGACAACCCCCCCCCAAACCTTATTAGCATGCAGATGGTAATGTGGCAATAACGACCTCCATGTGCGGTATCGTATCAGACCTCATTCCAGCCTGTTCAATGTGTTCAGTGTAGACACTTTTTAAGGTTGAACAAACCTCTTTGTCCTGTGTGAATAGAGTCCCTATTTGTTATAGGAAGTTAAGGTACGCTGAGGTGATGCGCGTGTGTCAGATGGATAATCACCTTAATAAAGGGAAACCTAGACCTCAGCAGCTCCCCATCGCTTTCCCTGCCCGCCAGTTCCTGCTCATCCGAGCATGAGGGGGTGTGAACCACAAGTTAAGACACTCAGGCATCTGCAGCCAGCCTGCCCTGTGGTGTGCTGACCCCTGCTGGGTAACGGTGAATAATAACGAGCCGCGTGACAGCGACTTCTCTCCGCAGCCGTCACTGGGATGCAGACGCCACCTAGCGTTTCATGGAGGTGGGGGCCAGATCCTGCGGTTCAGGCGTTGCTGACCTGTGAAACGGGGCTGAAGACTTTGCTCGGATGTCCTTAATAACTGTAAACAGCACAGCAAAAAATATATAATAGTTTACTTAATAAAAATAACTGAGTTTATTAAGCCCCACTTGCTCCAGGAGTTATCTGGCCCTGCAGTCTCAAAAAAAAAAATACTGAACGTAACTTTGGATCAAAGTGTCTAATAGATCAATAAGTATATTAGTCTTTTAGGGGGTGGGCTCAAGGTACAAGCATATTTTTTATTTTCTTTTTAACTTTTCGTAGCAGGAAGCTATGAAATTTTCCAGGCTGCTCCTCACCCCGGGGGGAGGAGATCTCCTTCTGAAATGGTCTCCTGCTGATATGTGAGCTTCAGTGCCGCCCCCCCCCCCACTTTTCAGAGAATGCTGTTTAACTCCATGCCAATTTTGCTTTCACAAATGACACGGAGGGGCGGCTTGAAAGCCAGAAAATAACAGGCTGTTTAGTTGGGACCCCGGGAGCGAGGAGAAGGCAGGGATGGTGGGTCACGTCACGTCACTCAGAATGGGAGCCACGCTCAGTGGCTTTTGCTCCTGAGCTGCTCTCGCAGTTCATTTATTTTTTGCACGTCAATCGGCAGACGTTCCTGAAGTGGTGACGATTTTATGGATTTTTCACGTCGGTTCTATAATGTGAGGTTGCTAAAGCGCGCTTTATTTTTCTGGGTCTGGAGAGCAGTGGAGGCGGGCAGACGTGTGCGGACGCTGTGGCGTCACTCCACTTCACACAGTAATATTTTGCACTAGTGTGCCGTCTTTGCTGACGGGATTGGTGCTGCTGTCCATGCTTCCTGGAGCTTCATCCTCCCATTATTTACACTGACTGTAAGCTGCTTTGTAAAGAAGAGTCTGCTAAATGCGTAAAATAAGTGTTCACAGTAGGATCGTGTTCCTCTTGCCCTTTTAGGGGATATTCTGCTCTGTGTTTTATAAATGCCCTTCATCGAGGGGGTTGCCTGTTGCCGATCCTTTCCACGGGTCAAACGGAGGTCAGTTCCCTCACCGGATGTCATCAAAGTATCACGCAGAAATTCGCAGCTTTGTGCATGTGAGGTCATATCGGGTGCAGCTGTTCTACCAGGCAGCTCTGCGCTCCTGTTTTTGTGGTGCTGCAGTTTTCGTTTGTCCCTGTGAGCATACGCTTGTACGGATTGGGCTGCGACCTGCTTGCCTGTCTGCCCCTCCCCCCGCCCCCGTCACCGCACCCCCCCCCTCCTCTGGAAGCATGAGCGGCGTACAGCTGGACGCTTCCTATCCCAGGCAGTCCATCGCTACCGTCTGCTCTCGCTCCGCGTGGAATCTCCCTGCCAGCGTCTGTGGACAGTGGCGCCCCCCCATCGCTGTAGGTTCCCCGTTTTGCTCCCCTGCGTGGTGCTTCAGGGACTCCGCCTGAGCCTTGGTTGGTGCTTTCAGCTTCTGTGTGTGTCTTTGTCTGTCTTTCCAGATCAGCTATGAACTTAACTGTGGAATAAGATTTAACGTCTTTAATTTTGTTGTTCGGTTTCTCCTGTGATTTTTGACTTTCTTTTCTCTGCCTCCTTCTTCCCCCTGGGTTTAATTATGTTTCATGTACCTTTTATAACTTTCCCTGTAGAAGCACTCCCAGCGTGTTGAGCCTGCAGGGTTTCTAAGGAATCCCAGCTGCCCGAACTCCTTTTCCGCCGAGCGGAGCACAGGTGTACATGCTGCTTGCGCCTCTGGCTACCATGTAGTGTCCCACGCTGTGTCCAGTCACGTGCCGTTCTGCGGAGCACTGTTTAGATAGGCCGAAGGTCATGCTGGCAAATGCGCTGATTTAATGTGTTAAAATTGGAACTGCTGTAGTTAGCCATGAGTACAATGTGTATTTTCTTATACAACTGAATGATATCCAGACTCGGTTTCTGCTTCTTGTGGACCTCAGATGAATTTAATCAGGTTTGAGGTGCCGAAGCAGATCTTGGGCAGATTTGAGTGCCGGTGACTAATAGGCTGTCGTAATTGGTTCCGACTTGTCGCCGCGGTAATTCAGAGAGCATTTTGATGCTGACAGTCATTAAAAACTCTGATTGATGCTCCATCACCAGTGTTGGGCATTTCAGGTCCAGAAGCTACAAATCCAGACCATGGTTTTGATTCTACCAACCAGCTGAGTATGAAGAGCCACAGTCACAGAGTACAACAACAACAACAAATTTATTTTTATATAGCACATTTTCATGACTTCACATCATCTCAAAGCGCTTTACAGCATCCCCACCCAAAGCCCCCAGTGAGTAAGCCATAGGCGACAGTGGCAAGGAAAAACCCCTGAGAAGGAAGAAACCTTGGGAGGGACCAGACTCAAAGGGGGAGCCCATCCTCCAGGGGAAAGTACTCAGTACTCAGCTGGTTGGGAGAAACAAAACCATGGTCTGGATTTGTAGCTTCTGGACCTGAAATGCCCAACACTGTCTATCACTTGGCGTCATCTCGACCATCTCCACTCGCCTCCTTGTCATTTGATCTGCCAGTGAGGCCCCCAGGACACCAGATCCATCCTTCAGCAGGTGCGTGAGTCATTCTCTTCAGGCTGAGCCGTCGCTGTCATTGACCTAGGCTTTGTGATGGAGTTGGAGTGGTTAGCTGCTAGCTTAAAGCCATCTGGAGAATTAGATGTTTCTGCTCTGATGTCATCCTCCACTTATCTCCCTCCTACTGGATGACCGACTCCTAGACAATGTAAATTACTGTTTGTGTTTCCTTTGATGGCCCCGCGTTCCTTCCAGGATGTCCAGGGTGTCCTCCAGGCTCCTCTTAACCCTGTTCTCTATTAAATTATTATGGGATGGATGGATCGATGCTGTTAAGCGATGGATAGATGAAACTGGCCCAACCTTTCCCATCACCCAGCAGGCAACCCAGCCTGCTTCCCGGTTTATTTATTCAGAAATCAGCTTTATTTCTATAAGTAGCAAACTGGTCCAAACTTCAGCTGCTGGGTTTTGTCTGTATTTTTCCTCTTCCAGCAAGTCATTCTCTCACTCCATCTTTGGAGTAAGAACAAGCTGATGCGAAGGATTGTTTTTGGAGGGAATGGGAGATGATGCAGTTTTATTCCTGCTATGAGATGTTTGGTCTGTCCGTCAGCCTGCGCCTGAGCCAGGATCCTCCGCTGTGTTTCGCGGTTCTTGCTGTCCTCTGGTCCCCTGGCAAGTCCTCCACGCATCATCTAATCATGACAGATGCTCATTTACTTATTGCTGTCAGTCACCCATCAAGCCCACCTCTTTAAGTGAGGCTACCTGTTGCGTGAAGAGCTCCCTCCTGTTTCCGACACCCCCTGCTTCCTATGTCCCCATTTACATCCCGGGTCCCGGATTCCCGCCGGGAGGGGCTCCTTTCTGCTTTGCTTGCAGAGAAATGTGAAGGATTCGTGTACATGTGATGCACAGAGTGAGACCGTGCTGAAATGAGAACCGCAGCTGCTTTCTGTGATAGAGTGCGGCTTTCAGTGGTGACGAGCCCTCCTGAAGCTGTGGACCAGTGGTACCGACCCACTTGATTATGACATTTGTAGCTGGACATGCATTACCCTCCCAAATATGCTGAGGAGGACTCCGTGCCCCTTCTTACCTCCCAGTTGGTGAGATATACAATTTGTTTCAGTGAAAATAGCTCTTACTGTAAAACAGGTTCGGCACCACTGCTGTAGAGAGAGACTTCGGTGTAAACGTCTGTCTGTCTATTTATCTCTCTGTCTGTATGGGCTGTAACGGTACATGTATTTGTTGTTGATACTGTTTGGTATCATTTTCAGTTCGGTATGCACAGTGAAGTTAATAAATACATTTATTGACATGAATGAAACCTTAATTCACAAGTAGATGTTCAACAGGGAAAGCATTATGCTAATTGTGGTTCTCGTACACCAAACTCGTTTGAGATGATCAGCTGAGCGTGTGCGACCAGAGAAGGACAGACTCTGCATGCTAGTCTCCCCATGACATCTAAGGCGCTTATGCTAGGAAATTCAGTCCAGGCTATAATTTGGACCTCTGTAGGGGTGCAGTCACACTCAACAATACAGAACACGGCATTTAGATGCCATTTAGTTAATTATAATGTTATGTTTTTGGATAATTTATTTTTCATATTTATGTTTAAAGTATGCAATTAAAACTTTGTTAGGTTTTGTTAGTCATAAATATCGACAGATGCATTGCCTTTGTTTTACAACTGTTTTTTTGTGTTTGCATATTTAACAGATATAAATAAATTCAGTTTTCCCCACTGTACCGAAATTACAGCAGTTAACCCAAAACCGTGGTTCCTATCGATCCGTGCTGTTTATGTACCTATACTATACACCCCTCCTGTCTGACCATCTGTCTAATATACCCCCCACGTTTGATTCCTTTTCTAATTCTGTTTCCTTTGTGTGTTTGGGGGGGGGAGCTTTGCCACAGAATGAACAGATGCGGTGTGGTCATGTGACATGCATGAGCTGCCACAGAAGAGAATAATGGCAGGAAGAATGCTAGCTGCTTGGGTTACGTCTGGCTATTTTTGAAAATGGAAAGGAGTCATTTTTTCCCACCTTAACTGTTTACTCTGTGAGAAGGATAGTTCGAGGCTGAGCTTGGCCTACAGGAAATGATCTAGGAAGCTGTTTTGGTCATAGGCGGCTCTTCACCCCAACCGGCAGGACTGATTGCCTCTAAAGTGGTTACAGAGCAGTGAGATGACTTTACTGTCACTGATATCTCATCTCATGTACTGGTGGCCGACTGACCTAAAGCAGCGTTTCCCAGTCTGCTGCTGGGAAACCCCCAGTCCACGTTTTTGCTTTCAGGAGCTGGGAGGAAATAAAAATATTGGTCTGACGGGCAGCTGGGAGGGAGCAAAAACATGGACACTGAACTAAGACTGAACTAAGACTGAACTAAGACTGATCTAAGATGCCCCTTTTGCCATTTGTTTTGACAAAAAAAAGCTTTACTTAATTTGAATGATATCCCCTCCCCCTTTCAAAGTGTTCATACCACTGATGAAATTGGCCAGTTTTGCACATAGATAACCTTTATTAGTAAATCCATCATCCATCTATTAATCCATCCTTTCATCCATCTTAAGGAAACTGGTATTCTCCAATGAGGATGAAATGTGTGATGTCATGGAAGGATGATCTAGGTGACTAGTATGGAGTTGTATGGGGCTTTTGGGTTTCACGTGGGCAGATAGTGTGTTAGACCCACTGCAATAGACTCACTCTTCTCTGGAAGGTATGAGTTTTATTTCTATTTCTGTTTGGTCTGTTTTTCCACTGAATAGAATCTGGTGCTGAATTCATATCAAACGTAGTGGTTCAATTTAGGGCTGCTGCAATTAGTTGACATAGTCCATGACGTTGACTCCGTAAATGTGTCATCAATGTTTATAATCAAGGCATCGATTTATTGTTTTTTTTATTTAAATTTATTTAAATAAATAAAAGCCTAATGGAATTAGTTTGAATTATCACTAAACAAAAAAGGTGGTTTTACATTGTGCAAAGTGCAATGGCGCACCCCCCCACAATGGCGCACCCCCCACAATGGCGCACCCCGCGCAATGGCACTAGTGCTGTGAGCACCTGAAGGGAAAACACACAGGCATTATTCTGGACGATGGACCGCCAGTCAGCAGAACCATGCTCTGTGCTGTGTATTCATTCAGTAAGTGTTCGTGAAAATATTTAGGCTAAGATCTGGGCTCACTCTGCATTAATTGATGGTGCCAGTGTGTGTGTTCATGCACATTGGACCTGTTTAGTGTGTGTGTTCATGCACATTGGACTGTTTATCATAAGCTATGTGGCTGTTGGTCTGCGACTTCTGTGCTTATCAGTCCTGTCGAACGCGACGTGCTCCACTAACCGAATTTATTAAGCATGATAATACGGCAAATTTATAGATTACTAACTTTTGGGCATCACAATATGCATGTCATTAATATATTTAAACATACTACTGATCTGCTTATTGAATCGTAGGTGATGCGCTTAGTGCCAATTAAGCCACTGTCCATTAAAAAAAAAGTACATTATTTTCCAATTCATTTGTCTAAAGCTCTGCAATGGCATACAATTAAACAAAATTAACTTAAAGTGAACAGTCAAGTTAATAAGAAAAATCGATAAATCGATAAAATAGTTATTTGTGGCAGTTTAAATGTCATTATTCTGAGCCTCTACGATGGGTTGATGCCCCATCCTGGGTTATTCTCTGCCTTGTTCCTGTAGCCTCTGGGATAGTCTCTGGACCATCCTGCGACACAAAAGGACAAGTGGTTACAAGTATGAATGGATGGATATTCTGAGCATAGGAAAAGTGTTGCACAAATTTCATTAGTAGCTGTAAATTTAGTATGCTGGATGTCTGGTTGAGTAGTCTAATGAAGAACCCGAGGTAAACTGGAGTGAAGATCTGCACACATTAGTGCCATTTTGAAAAACCCTGTCTCACACATGCATACACAGTCATATTTACTGTACGCACACAGAACACACTCACATTCACGCTCATGCTTCCTGCTGCTCTGAGTGTGCACTTCCTGCCTCAGGCACAGTAACTGTGAATGCCTGTTCTGATAAAGCAGGGCGGTCTTCTCGCAGGTAGGACTCAGAAAATCATGGCTTCTTGATTGTGTTGCATTTTGATCTCTCTCTCTCTCTCTCTCTCTCTCAATTGCTGAATGATATTCGTTCTGAATGGTCCCACAGGGCAGATATCGAGACCTCGGCTCTTCCCGACTGATCAGTTCTGTTGTGCCTGTGGTTTCTCTCGGGGGCAGGTGGGAGACGCCATGAGGTTAACTTGGTGGTTGATTCTGTGCGTTAGAGGTTGTGTTTCTCTTTGAGTTATAAGGGAACAATGAAAATAATTGAAGCTGCAGTGGGCGGGGCTTAGCAGGATCACGAAGGCTGCCGCCTCGCCCGCGATGCAAACCACTTGCATGTGTAACCATTTCATCTGGCACTTCTGCATGTGCGGTCAGCATTGAAATCGCCTGAAATAGATGCTCCTATTCTCCGTCTGGCGGGCGACACTAGTCCCCTGAAGCAGCGCCCCCTGCAGCTCGCTGACCACAAAAACAGCTTTATGTGCCTGATAGCAAGCCGGAACCGCCAATGCTCTAAAAAAAAGAGAAACAAAAACATGGCCATGCTCTAATTTAATCAGGCAGTGACATCCGCTTGCTGACCTTTACAGGCGCAGAAAAGGATGATTAGGAGACACAGAAGATTTACAGAACGAAAAATTGTACAATAATTTTTTGCGGTGGGGGGTGTGATTGAAATGCTAATGCAGTTATGTATCTCGATGGCCGTCCTGTGGGCAAAACTACAGAAACCCTGTGAGTGAACAGGCACCATCTTCATCTTGTCCTCACATATCTGGCTTGTTGTTTGCAGAACCCTTGGGGAAAACCAGCACGGAGATCATGGGGAAGGCAGCTGTTTTGAGGAAATGGTTCCGGTTACTACGTGTAATGACCTAAAATCCATTAAATCTCGCCCAAGTCCTGAAACCCATTAAATTAGTGTTGGTTAGTTAAGGTGTTCAATTAGTCTTCACTTTGATTCTTTTCCTGTAGTTTTAGGAATGTGACTATTTTTTAAATTGTCTGATTATTTTATTTTTGCCAAAGAACCTTTGACTGAAGGATCTCCTTCTAGTCTTTGCCCCCCCCCCCCAAAATTTTTTTTAAGATGAATACAGCACAATTAGATGCTTATATCATTGTAGGGATGGCATAACCAAGCCATCTGCGATAAATACAAATACCCAGATCTACCATCTGTTCTTCCCAATGTCAATATTTGTAGTATAGAGCAATTACAAAGAATACTGATCTGGCTGCTTCAGTATGCAACTGAATAAGGTCATAATACTAAATTGCCAGTATTTCATTGAACAGCCAAACCTAAGGGGTCGCATTACAGGAAGTAAAAAGTTCCTTATTTTTGTTTTTTGCAAGCATTTTATTAATGTGTTCTATAAATACTGCTGAAGAAATTATCTTGTCGCACAAGAATGCGGCAGTTTAAGCACAATTTAAAGATGGGTGAGGTGGGAGATGTTCACAGGAATGTTGAAGCTGCGTTATTATCGTCCCCAGTGCCTGTACCTGCAGGTTGGCCTGGGGGTAAGACTTAGGGTTAGGGTTAGGCCTGGGGATTAGGGTTAGGCTTAGGTTGGCCTGGGGATTAGGGTTAGGTTTAGGTTGGCCTGGGGATTAGAGTTAGATTTAGGTTTAGGTTGGCCTGGGGATTAGGATTAGGGTTAGGCTTAGTCTTAGGTTGGCCTGGGAATTAGGGTTAGGTTTAGGTTAAGGTTAGCCTGGGGATTAGGGTTAGGCTTAGGTTGGCCTGGGGATTAGGGTTAGGCTTAGGTTGGCCTGGGGATTAGGGTTAGGCTTAGGTTGGCCAGGCTGCCTGCTCTCC
>JAODUD010000134.1:19851784-19866135 GCA_026784285.1 Stomatorhinus walkeri
TGAAGTCTTAAAGCACTTATGTAAGTCGCTCTGGCTAAGAGCGTCTGCCAAATGCTGTAAATGTAAATGTAAATGTACCTAGAGTATGTGTATGTGTGTTAATAGTACGTACGCATATATTTTATTTTGTAATTTTTAATTTCAGTACAGTCCGCTTAATGTGTCACTGTACACTTTATGTAGATGTGACATAAAACTCTTGACTTGACTTTACTCATGTCAACTCCAGGGAGGGGTACAGAATGTGAAAAATACCCTCCACTCTACACCCTTAACATCTGCAAACCCATTAACCCGGTTAGCCCTCAACCGAGGAGTCGCAGCCAAATTTAATCAGGCAGCTCCCTACCATCCAGCGGACCCTGAGAGGAGCTAATTTAATTTGGATTGGCCATCTTTACTCCAGCTCAGAGACATCTCTTTTGATGGGATAGGGGCAGGTCACGTGCCAGGCTACCCTCAGAGAGTAGCTGTCAATGTGGCAGCTTGAAACACAACCACTTCCCACAGTGAAATGGAAGACATCTAACACCACACCCCACCCCGCCAACCTCAAGCTATCTCTTTCCAATTTTCCATCACCTCCCATTAACCCCTAGTACCAAATGAGTGGTAAGACAGAAAGAGCATCCCAAAATTCAACCCTGAATGTAACACCCAATGAAACAGCCGGTCGCCAACAGCGATGAAAGCCCTCAGCTGTGATCAGGCAAGACTCCTGTTAATTAAGGTCATGATTCATAAGTGTAGCTCTGCCTTGTCTGCCCTCTAATCAAGTTAGTGGCAAGATACGGAGGTGATATCACCTGGTATCCAATAGAGAAACATCAGTATTATAGTGTTATTTGTGGACAGTAAATGTTACCACATATTGCATCATAAAATTCAGTAAATGTCCCTTCTTGCCCGTGGGAGACTGAGCTCAGATGATGCCTTAAGCGCAACACCAATGGGGTTTCCTCAAATGCATCAGCATTAGGTAAAGGGAGAAAAGATGGTAAGAGAAGCTGCACACAAGAAACATTTACGATGAACGGGGAAAAAAAACAATTTCAGAATGAAACACATTGACTTTAACTGACTATGAAGCTGTCTGTAATATATAATAGGTGTCTACAATTTTATCTTGACAAGTTCATTGTAAGTGTCAAGATAAAGAATGTACTGGACATCTACTACCCGAGGGGTATGTGCTCAAAGTTTAAGAGAAATGACAGTGATTTATTAACAATAAGTCCTACAGCTGTCTGTTGTTTGTAAACTACGAGTTTTGTTCTTTATCCACTTTAGACATCCACATACCAAATATACAGATGTGTTTCAATATGCAGAACATGGCTGCGAGTTGTAAATATTTTGTTCTATCATCAATAGATGGTAGATGAAAAGGTCCATCCATCCATCCATCAAGCATGGGGGAAAAAACTGCAGGCCATCTACCAAGCCAGTAGCCATAATACCAAAGCATTCCCTTTGGTACATGCTTCACCGCAAATCATTCCTTAAAAACAGAAAAAGAAAACCTGCCCACGGAAATATCATTAAACCTTCCTGCGATCTTAGAAAAATGACCCATCTGTTCACATATCTTCTCTTAGTATAGTTACTGTAGTTAATAATGGAATTGAGGTCAATTGAGGGGAGCCGACCAACCGTGTTCAAGAACAGATCCGGCACATGCAGATATATGCACATGGAAGCAATGTGCACAAGAAGCTGGGCAATCGAAGAATGAAATACCCTGAAAGGGTGGCTCTATACCCTAAGGGCAGCTCATGCAGCCTGGTGAGCAACATGCCTAGCAGAGGCTCCTTCAAGGACAACATTCGTCATTCAAGCCCTGCTAAAGTCCCGGAAGTGGCCGAAGCAGAATGGCGGCATTCAGCCATAAGGCGAGCATGTGGACTCCATAAGGAAAGGAAGCAGGAAGTCGCAGAGGTGGTGAGTCAGACTCATGGCTGCGGGGGGACTCACCTCTCAGACACAGGAAGGTTAAGAAGTCCTCAGTCTTGGGCTTCCGTGTGGAGAGGTCACTTATCTGGCTTGCAGGGGTCGGCAGAGACACCTCCAGCACCTTCACTGGGGTCATGCTGGGGGAGTTGGGCTGAGACTGGGCGAACTTCCTTTGTGCTTGCAGCCGTGGCCTGTGGAGAGTCATTATGATAAATCAAATTAATCACGTTAATTAAGCGAAACATGGGGCGCACAGCAGACCAAAAAACGATCTGGATCAAACTGGATAAACGTAGCCAGACATTAAAGGCTGAGCTTGAGGAGCAGAAACACGTCTGCTTAAGAGTAACCGCTGTTGTGGCGCGTTGACGACTGCAATATGCGATGGGGTTTGTCTTAATTAGGTACAACCTGAACCTGGCATCACACTCACACAAACGAGCTTTGCGACATTAGCACCGTTTGGCAGATAATTAGCTTGACATTAGTGTGACTCACTAAGATTTCGCTTTTGTCGAAGTAACTGTTGAATAAAAAAAACATGTATATCCTGAATTGTTTGTGCCCAGCCATTAATAAGAGGGATGCTTTTTGTAAGACACGCTAGGCATGGTCCCTGTGGTATACTTAGGATTACCGCATAAAACCCTTCTGGTCAATGCATGCATACCATTATTCATCATTTTAAAAGAGATTTGGTAATGCAATCGGTTTGATTTTTCATCCGGATGCTGTGCAATCCCCATGGTATTCTACAAAAACCATGTTTAAATCATCCTAAATACCTTAAATTCCACCTCCTGAAATGTTTTAAACATCCGGTGTATATTTGAAGTGTCTAACCGGTGCATTCCTCAAGCATGTACGTGTAGCATAAGGAAAAGTCGACCACCCAGCCATTCATTTTAAATAGCACTTGGTTATTTTTAAACATTTCAACCAACTCCCCAGCATCCACTAGAAGTGACTGATTTAATCTGAATGTTACTGTATTGCCGGACTTTCCTTCTCACACAGCACAGACAATAACACTAACGGACAACGTTATTTAATCATTATGGTGAGCGGCAGCTGTTCTCAGGCACGTGCTTCAACTGCCAGCTTTCGATTCATGTCTGGTTGGCAAAATTTGATTAACTTCTCTGTTAAACTCTGCCAGGGCCTTTGAAGCAGCTGACAGCTGATAAAGGAATTAAGAAAATAGAGGTTCTGCAGTATTTCTGGGCCCAAATGCTTAAGACAGCTGCTTCTCTTTAAGATCTTTCCTTCCTCTCTCAAAAGATTTGCTTTTATTAGATCTGGGAGTGAAAAGGTGATGTGTTTCAACCATCACAATTTCATCCTACCCCCAACCTTTGTAGTAATGTCCGAATGAGGGGTCAGAGAAGCCAGAAAATTACTATCTTCGTCTTTGGTCATTTCCTTGTGTCAGGATTTGTACTGTACCCTTGATTTCACCCTGGAGATCCTTATCTGTTCAACTCAATAGATTTTCTTCAGAACAAATAAGACGAGCTATCTGTTACTGAATCCAATCTCTGATTCAATCAGGAACTTGTTACGTGGATTTTGCCGTTATTCTCCGAAAGCAGGCAGCATTATCGATTGACTCATACCCCGGCTGTCACGGCAGAACATCTTTGTAATCTCAGGCTCCTGGCTCCAGTCCCACTTTCCGGACATCAAAAAGGTGCTGTGTATTCTCAACGTCACCATCGCTGCCTCACGTTCAGAAAGTTCATTGGCTGTTTGTCTATAAAAACCCCAGTTCAAGACCCAATAAGAAACAGTTCTAGGACAGAGATTTGGACCTCACTGACCTAACTGACACCTAAGAGAGAGGCATCCTGTATTGCCAGACAGTATCTAACTAAGAGCCCATGGTCAGCTGGACTTGGTTCCGTAAGATTGTTGCACAGAAAGGGAAAGTTTTGGTGACTGTAATATTCTGTCGACTAACCTGAAAAAGTATTACCACACATCTTTCTTGCTGGACAGCAGACAGTAATAATAGCCTATTAGCTGAGATGTGGGAATATAAAAGTCATTCCCATTTTTTTGTTCAGATCTCATTTCCTATCATTCTTTAGCTTTTACATATACAGGATATAAGTTAGAGGTATAATTTCATTATTCCTTCAATAAGCCTTCTGCCTTGGCTGTAATTTCCCTACACCGCCGTGCTGTCCACCTGGGCTCGTCAGCTCTAATGCCCGATATCCGGATCACGAGCCATTCACGCGTGGATATCGCCGTGCCGACGGTCCGTGCGCCGTGGGCGAGCCGGATATTTCTCAATTGGGGTTTTAGCCACACGTCGCTGCACAAATTGAGATATCCGTCTAGCTGCGCGGCTACAATAACGCGCCGCTTCCCGCTCGTCGTCAGCGGGGTCTCGCACGCGACAAAGGGATCGCAGCCCGCGTGGAACATCAAACGAGTGCATTCACTGCGGAATGGTCCCGACGAAGACCGGATCACGGATAACAAAGACTGCGTTAAACCATGGCCGGGACTAATGCAGTGAGCCGTAGTGATGAGGAGGACTTAAATGAGATCGCCAGCCGGAGAGAAAACACAGCTAAACAGCCAAATAGCGGACACATTAGCGTGGGACAATATGATAGTTATGAGCAAGTAAAGATGGTCCTAATTACCGCTGCTTCTTATTTCCTAGCTGACATCATGTTTTGTGTGTGCCTTCAAAGCAAAAATAATAATAACAAAATAACCGGTAAAACTTCCCAAACGGCTGTGATTAGCAGAATGCTCTTAGGTAATAAGGAGCCATGTTACGTACGAGTAATCCCGAGTAATTACCACCCTGTCAGTGTTCAGTAAAACTGAAAGCCTCTTAGGCTGGGATTTAAGACGACAGCCACGATCGGACTGCATATAAAACACTGCTGCTTCCACGATCTTAATTTCAACGACAAAGCAAGCATCCTAAAGCAAACAAACAGTGACGCTGCTATATGCTTAATCGGTTACAATAGAACATTTATTCCAAAATAATGGTCTGCCAGGACATTCTGCTTACATTAAATAAACGTCTGGTATATAACAGACAATTCCATCAAACTAAAGCTTACTTAATGACAACTGAACATTTAAAGGGATGGTTTTCTTATAAACGTTTATATACATTTTTGAGAGGGTCACTTTCATATGGTGATTTGCCTATATAATTCTTATATTTACTTGTCATATAGTAGACATTTTCAGTCTCCTCAGAATTTTCATAATGTTATCCTCTCTTGCTACAAACGTATCAGCCATCTTTGGCAGGAAGTAGACAGCGAAAATCTTACCTCAAAGATTTTAAAATAAGAGAACAAAAGTATTACAAGATGCCTAATATACATAAAGCATGCAAGGCTGGGACATTTCAGGAAAACTAATGGCACTGAACATAGTATTTTCAATACATGTGGGCGTGTTAACACTAACCGCAATGGAAAAGTACCTTAAAGTCCGGGTAAATGCCAAACTTCATTAGTGACTGTGTCAGAATAAATATGCTCATCTGAGTAACTGGAGTTCTTGACCAATGAAACATCTTTTAGTCTAATCTCCACCTACTATTTCCCAAAAGTATTAATTTTTTATAAAGCGGCATATATAAAATACACACACACACACACCTAAAGGCCACATGTTGTGTTTTGGAGTACCACTCAACGGAATACAGGGGTATAGTTTATCCAAGTCTGCAGATGCCCAGCTCCTCACTGTCAACGCAACACTCTGCTGTGTTCTGAAAGGCCTCGTAATGCAAAACATATCACAACCTCACTTCGCCATAAATCATAAATCATGGCATGAAAGGCCCGTGACTCCCTGTGCCTCACTCATCCGCCCGCTCCTCTACGTGGTGGCTAGACGTGTTCGCGCTAAGCCGCCCCCGGGCCATGCCAGTTCATCCAACGCGGCCGCAAAGCAAACAATGGCCTCGCTCAGCTTTCTGTCGTCACCAGAGACGCGGGGCCCGGCGTGACACGACCGTTTCATCTCCACGCGATAGCCACCGTGCATAATTTACGGCCAGTCCGTTCCTTCGGCGTTAGCAAACAATGGACCCGCGACATGTCAAGTGGCTGACAGCTGGTTACCATGGGCACATGGCAATCCCCCGCGGAACAGCTTTCCCCCTATTGTCCCCAAAAGGGGCACCGCGCGGGCGCCATTTAAGCACGCATGCAGAAGGTGTGCAAACAACACGCGCTGCACGCACCGCAGCACATGTGCTGATTCGCTACATTTGTAATCAGTTTTCATAGTCAAAAATAACATCAAAACAATATATTGACCCTACAGACCATATATCCATAACACAATCTGTTCGAAGAAAGCTCACTTTAAGCAGTTTAAAAGACTCCTTGGTACCCAAGACGTGTAAAGACAAGAAAGCTGACAGCTGGATTGTGTTAAACGCTGATGATCAGTCTCACAGTAAGTTAACTGTATTTCACATGTACCAGTAACAAGGGGGACGGGAGTTTGCCAAGCAAAGGCCAGTGTATTTCAATAAAAGATAGTAATAAAAAACACACATAGCAAGAAAGAAAACAACACCTTGTCTCTTGCTACGCTGATGTAATTATTCAGCATAACACTTTTTTTTCTATGAGTGTCACGGGCGTATTTGAGATACTCAACACTTCTGTGTAGAGACCCTGCTGACTAATGCCGAGTATAAGCAGCCGCTGCAGCGTCGGCAAGGAAATGCATGACGACAGAAACTGGAAAGAAAACGTGATTGTCTTTTCTATCACAGCTGAAGCTTCGTTTATGCTCAAATATGGTAGATCAGTATGGTGTTCAATCGGGTCAAATTAAGAAGTCCCCAGTACCAGGAAAACCAGACAGTAACGGAACACCTAAATTTGTGCTTTACTGAAAACAAAGCACTGCTAATTTTGAAGCATCACGGTCCATTCCGAGTATCAAAAGCGACCCAAATATACCAATATGACTTCATAGTCATTTTCAGTTAGAACAAGAATCTACTTCACGTTGTGGTAAATAATGTGTTTTTATAAAGTAACAACTGAGTATCATTATCTGAAAATGAGCTGTACCACTGAAAGCAAGATTAGCTCCAAAGGGAAGCCTAAGTCTACAGAGGAGGTCTGGAGCGGCACAGAAAGCAGGCAGCTCCAGTCACCTCCGGCGTCTTCACAGTCCCGGCTGGAGAGTCTCAGGGCTGCCGCTGAGCACCCAACTCTGTTTGCCCAGCAACAGCCATGACAAACGGAGGATTTCCAGCAATGTTACTGTCAGGGTGAGCAGCTCGGGAGATGACTTTCAGCCACGTATATTTAACTGTTACAATTCTTACAATGTCAAAGTAAATGAAGTATCGCTGAGTTAACGTTCTTTAATCTAAGAGAAAAACGTAGAGCTTCCTCTTGTGAGCCGAAGCATATTAAATTAAAGATAAAAGTAAAAACAGCCAAGCCAAAGGGTAACTTTCATCCATGTTGGAGGTACATATCTGCTGGCGTACAAAGTACAAACTAATAGCCTTAGCCATGGTAAAAAATAATGTAATTTTACCCTGAACTCATCATTTTAATGTGTGTTTGGTGGGCATAAAATTAAGTACATTTTTCTTGGGTGTTTACTGTTTGGAGCCTGAAACAGGACTTAAATATTCCTTCTGATGACTTCCTGTTTAAGCAGCCAATCAGCAGGCTTGAATTTTCCATAAAGGCTGATCAAAATGCCCCCAGTCTCATAAAAGAAACTCAAAGATAACTGCAATAAACTGGAAAAAGAGCAATAAAGTGAAAAAAATCGCATTACAAAATGCGGCCTAGCTGGTTGCAGACACACTGATGAAATAGATTAGCGTTCACACCCAGGAAATATTTTAGTCACTTTGCCGAGGTTTCCAAACTGATGAAGGAAAGTCAGACATGCCAACTCTTCCAGAAAATCTCATTTTATTCGGGCATCTAGAATGCTCTCCCACAGCTGCATGTCACGGTTTCAGAGCATGGAGGAACAGATGAATCTCAGCCTTTGTAGCATAGCTGTAATTTTGTGGCCTTGATTGTAGGTATATTAAGTTATGTAATGATCACACTAATCTGTTACATAAAATGGCTGAAACCCTTACCAGTCTTGTGATTGTATCCTTACGTCTGTTATCAGCTCTGGGCCACACATAAAACGGAGTGATGCTAGTGTGGATTCTTGGTATGCAGCCTACATATGAAACAAATGCTTTTAAAAGTCGTTTAGTGATGTCACATGTCTGAGTTAAGACGTCGTCGGCTTTATAAGGAATGTGTTGTGGAGATTCAGCAGTCCTCTGCTACCTTGTAACAATGATGGCATTGAGAGGGGGAGCTTTAAGGTCCGAGATTTAATTAACATTGTTTTCTTGCTCCCAGGGTCCTAGTCATGGTAAAGGGGAGACACTGCATGAAACATATGCTAAACTGTTATTGTGTTATCATTATTTTCAAAACGACCATTATAGCTCACATTTTCTTCTAACCCCAGTATAAAAACACCCCTTACTAAACATCAATCAGAAATGTCCTGATGTTCTGGGACATTTTGTTAAACGTGTACCTGTGATTCCCCATTAATTTTTTTCCCCCAGTTAGCGGTCACCCCTAGAGATGCTGCATATTGCAAATTTCCACCTAACACAGTCTTCCTCTTTCATCTTTTCTTTGTGACACGTTACTGCCATATCCAACACTATTAATTTAGTGTAACTTTCAATGACAATGGCCAAGATGAAGAAAGTGATATATTAGTAAGCAAAACAAATGGACAGGACCTGTACAGGCACTGGTGTCACCACTCAGCTACGGGAAATATTCTGGGGCCTTCTCCACTAGGATAACCAAATGCATGCCGTTTCAGGTTGTGTCCTGCAAGCCAGCTGGGGATGAGGAATTCACGAAATGGCGAGTTTTTTGCTCGCCTTTGTGGGTCTGTTGACAGTTTCTGCTGTGCTTTGGTGGGGGGTGGTTTTTCAGTGGGGTTGGCCTGCTCATGCAGGGCAGCACAAAAAAAGGGGTTTGGGAGAACTGAATGCCAAGAACCTGCAATCAGCTGTTTAAAATTCCCTTCCTAGCGAAACACTTCCAGATGTTGCGTATGTTGCAGATTACCTCCCTCCCCTAGCACACAGGGCTACCAGAGGACACTTACTGCCTTAGTGCTCAGCATGCATGTGCTTTACAGGCACAGACGGCTCTACAAAACAGCGTGACAGGTTGCCAGTGGGGTGGGGGGGGTCACCATTTCGGTGAAATGAGAGCTCGACAGCTAACAAGATGAGTAAAACGACATGCTGGCGAATCGATCTCCTAAATGACACAGGCGGCGTCGAACTTGGAAACAGGCACACAGAAGATAACCTGAAAGCACTTGCGGAACAGGATATACAACACAGAGTGCCAGAAAGATGAGCTAAGACCAACTTTCTGGGAAAATCTGTACTTCTTCAAAGTTGAGACTTCCCCAGAGAGGATCCCCCCCTCAGGTTTACGGAGAATCTAACTGTTGCATTTACGAGAGGACAGTCCTTTTACACAAACTGGGCTGTAATGCATATAATTTTACATATCTTCAGACTGAAAAAAAGGCTGAGGGATGTTACTTGTGTGTAAAGGACAGTACCAGTTTCACAGACCCTCTGCTTCTCTTAAAACACTTCAAATGCTTCCTCCAGCATTCCAGAAGTGAGCCCCCTTTTCCCCTTCACTCAGATGGACTCCTCCAATGCAAGACTCCTCCAATGCAAGACTCCTCCAGAAGCACTACCTGCCTGCTGATGCTTAACCTCTGACCTCAGACTCTAGTCTTCAGTTCCTTGACAGCTTGGAAGACACTCTATAACACACCTCACTACCCTGCATGACTCACTCTTTCCTTTTATACGGCAATGAATGAACTATGTTACACTGCAATGGAAAGAAAGACTGCTGCAAGGTCACCGAAAACCCATTTGGGAGAACTCAAACAAAGCTGGAAGCCACGGAGGCCATTTTGGTCACTGTCCTGCTTCCACCATCCTGGGGACATGCCTGGCATAGGGTGCCCAGTGTGGGCTAAGTACTGCCATCTGGGCATGACGGGAGGTGGGCTGTCACAGCTCAGATGGCAGCAGCACACGGGCCAGAGCTGAGATGAGCCAGGACCCTGTGGAATGGGGAAGCAGGGCGGAACCAGAACACAGGGGAGGGAGGGAGCAGGACTAAACCAGGATAAAAGGGGGAGGGAGGGAGCAGGGCAGAACCAGAACACAGGGGAGGAAGCAGGGATGAACCAGAATAAAAGGGGGAGGGAGGGAGGGAGCAGGGCTGAACCAGGACAAAAGGAGGAGAGAGGGAACAGGGCTTAATGCTTACTGCTGTAAACCCTCTTCTCCTCATATCCAGGTTTAAATTCCATCACAAATGCAAGCCATGTTGCTAATGGTCTTTCTGATATGTTTCTTTGTGTGGTATTCTTAAGGCTCAACTTAGCTCTATTTGGGTTCAAATCTATCAGACCAAAGTGTAAATACTACTCCCCTATATGGAAGGACTTGAGCATGTGGCACTAATCACTGCCTATCTGCAGAGCTTACTGCCTAAGGGCTGGGGGTTGTGTTCCTGGGTCTTGTGTGATTTGTTGTGACTTACAGTCTAACCGCTAACATCTAAAAACATCTCATGCAACACATTA
Source organism: Stomatorhinus walkeri (assembly GCA_026784285.1). NCBI lineage: Eukaryota > Metazoa > Chordata > Actinopteri > Osteoglossiformes > Mormyridae > Stomatorhinus > Stomatorhinus walkeri. Next base: position 19,862,435 of record JAODUD010000134.1, read on the forward strand.
AATGACATTAGAAATAAGTAAGCAAGGCAGCACAGATGTAAACAGATAAAAAAGAATCACTGGTGTACATCCCTCATTTTGTCAGAATGCATACTGGGTTCTGTCAACCATTCAGCTATCAGCAGCCAGTTAAAGAGACAGCATCAAGTTGCCTTATTCTTTTGTATTGGTTTAAGAATAGTTGGGTGAAGCTTAGTCTCAGAGCAGTTCCAGCCTACATGGCAACAGAGGCCATTGGTCAGGTTCACGTACAAAATTTGGTCGATGAACAGATTCCTCGAGCAGATTTCTTTTTTTATATTAATGTAGCACCGGCAGGGCACATGTCCCAGCATGCCCCGCATGTCCCAGCATGCCCCGCATTTCCCAGCATGCCCCACATTTCCCAGCATGCCCCGCGTGCATTTGTAAATAGAAGGACCACAACAGGCACCCGACGAGCACCGAACCCAAACAGATGGGAAACACAAGGTTGTAAGACGCCGAACTGCAAGATGCACACGGTGGAAGATTTACACATGCTAAATACACGCGAGGATTGTACTGAGTACACACAGGTCACAGACAAACACACGCGTGACAATAGGGAAACACAACCATTAACATTAAGAAGAACAACAATACAAGGGTTAAGGACTGTTAATACAGAGCATGATTTCCCGTGCAAGCAAGTCTTCATGCCTCTCTCTGCACCCACGTTGCCTCGGTCCGGTCCTCGGTTTTCACTATAAAAACCAGAAAATTAATTAACAAAAAATATTATTTGGTTGGCTTGTGAACGGATTAAGGAAATTTCAATGCTTTCTTAAGGGAAAAATTGCCTTGGTTCACATGCAAATTGGTTCACGACCATTTTCCTGAAACGGATTGTGTTTGTGAACCACAAGCACCACTGTATAAAGAACTTATTTATTTACTTACTTGTTTATCCTTATTTACTTTTTGTTTGTTTGTTTGCTTGTTTGTCCACCAGCCCTCCCCCATATTTTGAAATCTAAATGTTGCCAAAAACACCACAGGAAAGATAACAACTCACTACAAACTGAATTTTAATAAAGGGTATGAGGTTGCTAAAAAGACATTCCTTCCTCACAAGTATCCATCTTTGTAAAGAAAAAAAAACGATAGTTTAGCCTCATAAAGATAGCAAACCAGAGATGCATATGGATGAAAATGTTCCGCTACTTGTCCTCGGAGCCAGAGAACAATAAAGGCAATCTCCTTCCACAGATACCACCGCTGGAGCTGAAGAAACCAGTGTTTTCCCTCATAAATGCACTGAAAGTGTGACAGCCTATGGCATTCGGTGGTACCACAGAGATCTTAGCTTCCCCTGAGCGCTCCTGTTTTGTAGCATCATTTTGCATAACTGTTAAAAACCTAAATGCAACAATGTCTGGCAGTTCCGGAAACGGGCATGTTGAATGCAGACCTACTCTTGCTCTTACTGCTGTTATGTGATACGCAGACTGAACTGGGAAAAATGCAGCCCGATAAGATCTTTATTTCACACCGACATATTTTGTATAATGGGACCTATCAGGAAGTGAAATGAAGTATTACAGCATGCTGAACAGGCTAAATGTGAAACTCCAGTTTTGATTAGTTTTGATCATTGATTCAAACACAGATAAAACTACTGAGAAATTTCACATCAGATAGACATGTAGCAGAACACCAGCCATGTAAATTCAGAATCCTTCCAGCTCTCTCCCTGCAAAAGATAACATGGTTTAAGTGAACTCTCCCTAGCCTCTTGCCTCAATTTCCTTTGATCTCCCCCACTAAATGGGAACACAGAGAGACCTCGCTCTCCTCCTGTTTTGGCAGCTGGTTTTAGTTCTGGTGTTTGACTCTACCTGGCCTCCCCACCCTGGTAAAAAAAAACCTAAAACAAAATTTCCATGGTTTCGGCATCCAAAGTTGGACCCAAAGCTCAGCACTTCTTGGTTGGCTAAGATACCCAGAGTCCCAAAACAGCAGCAGTGTATAAAACCACTCCGCTGCCAAGAGAAAATGGGGAAGACAATCACACCAAGGCCAAGAGGCCTGCGCTTCCCTCTGCGCTGGTGGTGAGCAAACAGTCAGTGACACAAGCCACACTGCTGTGCTTCTTACAGAAGATAGCTGTCGCTCTGGGAAATGTGAGAGTCTGCGGCCCAGGCCAACCTAAGAATGAGACCCACTTTTGTTTGTTCTGCTATATGAATGGCTCAGCAGTGCAACACAACAGCACAGCAGCTAAAACAACCATAACAGAAATTGCCTCCATAAAACAAGAGGCCATAAAGTATGGACACAGCCCCTCAGTGAATACAGCACCTACTGTTGTTTCTGAATGGGCAGCACAAACTTCTTATATGCCTGCGTAAGGTACTGATTATCGGCATCAAGTGATTTCAGATCTACCAACACCTCTACGGTGTCTCCAGGGCTCCGCATATCGGCTAAATTACCTCTCTGGATCCTCCATGTCTAATAAACATTAACTGGGAACCATGATTAGCTTTTCATACCAACATATACCATATCGAGTACAGAGCAGAGAAGTACCTCTAAAACAATAATTAATGTTCCAGGAGCGCGCATATATATATATATATATAATTATTTAAACAAAGGATATAATCAGATAACTGCCAGAATTCCTTCAGCCAACAGTATAAGGCTAATTACAAAGAAATAGTTTTCCTCGGAGACAGCCAGATGACAGGTGAAATATCTGTCTTTCATTTAATAAGTCAATAGGATTTAACGGAAAAAAATCAGAACACGAGAAAATAAATCAATTAATCTAAAGAGCGCTAACAAAGATAAGAGTAATATTGCACAAGCATATTTTTCTGGGGCATGGATTCATAAACTTTTCAGCTCACAATCCTCAAAACGGGGAGGGGGGGGGGCTTGGGGGTTGGATTTATTGGTTGGTTCCAGTTACAGATAACATGAATATCAATTTTTTTCATGTTATTGAATTTTTATAACCACTCCAGAAATCATCTTCTGACGCCCTCCCCCATTCTAGGGCATTCTCGGGTGCAGATCAGTTGCTTAACATTTTGGGACAAATGACAGCAAATTATGAGCAGGGAGGGACTGCAGTTCAGATAAGGAAGAATTTAGCAGGCCACAGACAGCTTCCTCACCGCCACAGAACAGCTTACTCATAAAATATGGAAAAACAGCAAGCGTGTTTGGGTTGCTTTGATCAGAAGAGAGACAGTCCTGCTGAGTTCTGTATCGCTAATTTGTCATTTTTCAAGGGGCATTAATCATTGTAAGGGGGAAAGCATGGAGGGGAGGGGTAAATGATATTTCAGAAATCAGCTAATGGCTGAACCAGCTCTGCAATTAACAACACATCTCTGACTTAATGAGAAATCAAGGATCTGCAGATGGACAGGCATGGCTGGGGGTGGGAGGGGACAGTTAATTTTTGGAACCTGCAGGGAGTCCCAAGGTCTAGGAATCTATTATCATTTTCGCATTTTGTTCTTCTACTCAGGGGCGTAGCACCAAATTCTGGGCCCTATGCACAAACAGTGCCCATGACCCCCCCCCCAAAGAAAAAAAAAACAGCCTAATCACACAAGACTTCACTGGAATTTGGTTTTATCTGTAGAATGATTATAAGCTATAACAGAAAATGTCACCAAAGGTAGCCTAACATCATAGGCCTGCATGAAAATTGAACACTTTTG
>JAODUD010000134.1:19885796-19895825 GCA_026784285.1 Stomatorhinus walkeri
ACGGCCCCCCCCCCCCCCCCCCCCAAATAACTGCTTAACCAATCCTGAAATATATCTCACTAATTCGAGGTAGCGTCACATGGTTTGTTAGCAGTAATATGTTCTTGTTTAACAGTCATTTCACACACGTGAAGTCAAACTGAACGGCAGGTATAGCAGCTATCTAGATTTCACTTAACCGCAAATGTTTCTCTCTCCAACCGTCAGGAAAGAAGCCATCGATTCCAACTCGTAATTTTAGAAAACTTTAGCTGCAAAAGATTATGAAACACTTGCATTTCTTCTGGGTCCATTTTAACCAGAAACAGACATTTTTTCCCCTGTGATGCATATTTATTTATTATATCGCTGTTACAAAGTAAAGTTCAATATTAATAGTTCAGTCAAAAACAGGAAGTGACCCAAGATATCAGCAACAATGCAATTTTACTGCAGGGTGAGATTTACATCTATACTCTGTCCTGTCCTGCTCATGATACTTCTCATTCTTACCTCTCACTCCCAAAGCAGTCTTTGAGAAGTGAGGTCGCGTCTGTCACTCTCACTCTGCTAAGTGTAGTGCCAAAAGAATGATCTTCTTATCAGCGGCATAAATAGTGTTCCAGCTACTGGAATGTACCACCTGCAAGCTGGAAACCGGGGTATGTCAATTCCACATAGTTCAGCCCAGAAGTATGGGGGTCCCCTCCGACACCCAACGACCACAGGAAGGCAGATCCTTTGTATTTTTTTTTTATTATTTTTTTAATAATCAGGTCTCGTTCAAAAGAATCAAAAAGATTTATAAAAAGCATTTTCATAAAATATTACTAATTTCCAATGCTCTTCTTTCAGCCCAGCAAGCTGAAGTATGCAGTGTTTCTGCAGCAAACAGAACACTTTAAAAACAATCCAGCCCTCTACATAAATCACCCTTTATGGACTGGGAACGAGATCAACAAGCTTTCCTCGAGACATTTACATGGGAATTTATGGCTGTAAATATATACCGAATACTGTCAACCAGTGTTGAAATCAATTTTCAGCTAACAAAATCCAAGTCGCTTGAGTCACCCTAGGAGCACATGATGTAGCCGGTCTGTCTGAATGCTGATCAAACGCGGCTGTATTACACATCAGAAAACACGTCAGGCACATATTCATTCTACTTCAATTGCAACGTTATTTTTTTCTTTATTTTTATGGATGTTTGCTACTGCGAATTCACCATGAAGCAATGCTCCACATTCTGTCTGCTAGTTGCTACATTTAGCTTTTCTCGTCTACTTATGAATGCATGTTAATGTTATTGAACCTTCTTTGTACACATTTTAAGCAAAAATAAAGCAACGCAGATAAACCGAGTCCCCTGTGGACAAGCAGAAAACTACATTTTCCCCCCAGCCTACTACATATTCACCAACCTTTGAAAGACCACAAGAGAATGGTAAAACATACCGTTTAAGATGTATAGATGTAAGAGTATAAATTATTTTAATTTGGCTGTTGCTTATGCTCTGTTTCAGTTTACTTGACAATATGACATTAACGTAGCTGGCAGCTGGGTCAACATGGCAAGCTCAATGTAATTTAAATACATATTAATATATATGTCATCATGTAAGAATATAAAATTGATCTGTGCCCAAAAGGGCAACATTCTGCTTAAGGCCATGTTTTTAGTATTTAAAAAAAAAACATACATTGCATCAAAATGCATTATAATGCATTCATAAAGCAACATTAAAGTAACATTGCTATAAATATTTATAAAGGTAAAGCACATTATAGCAATATGTATTATGCATTATGACTGCCTTATGAAGCTCTCATCTATAATGCAGTATAGATACCTTGATAATGCAGTGCATTATGAATGCATTATTATTTGTTATGAATGTTTTCATAAATTACTAAAAATGTGGCCTTAAGTGTTATCTAAAAACATTTTTATCATTTTATTTTCCATTTTAAAATGCCTTTTATCCATTCTAAGATTATTAAACATTTCCAATATGGCATCTTTTACTCAATTTGGATATCTTGAAATGCATAAAAATAAAGATGTCTGAAGAGTCTGGCTTCCTATACTGACTGAGAATTGCAGTAAACAGCAGGTGTGCTTCTGTAAGCCCAGCTTACATATTACATCTTGTTCATTTTCATTTTCCCTTTTTTCAACTAACAAGTGATTAAAGCACTGACTGAAACACTATTGTTTCTTAATCAGTATTTTTTCTTCCCATCACCAGTTCATAAAAGATACCAAATATCCCCAAGGAAACACTAACGAACCCATTTTCATTCTTTACAATAAATGTCATTAGTGATTTTGCACAATGAGTCTGGCAGGTCTTTTATTGGGCCTTTTGCTGTGAAATGTGAAAATCACATCCAGCAGGGAAATAAAATTACACACACACACACATATATAAGAATACATATATATAAGTAAGAAAAGAACTGACAATAGTCTAAATAAATGAAAAAGAACAGAAAACAGTGTTTAACAATGTAGGAATAGGGTTTGTTTCTGCTTTTCATTATATACACAGAAAATACAGCACGGAATAAATATAATAGAAGCGCAGAGTCAACATTAGAGTGCAAAATGATTTGTTTCGTATTGAATTATTATATAAAACAGTCCCTTTGTAGGTGGCATATATATTGAATTGCTGTTTATAGAAATACCAGAAAAAGCAAATTCACATTCCACGTCCTCAAGCATCACACTGCACAATAATAATAGGACTCTGCATTTTATGGATAAGTTATTTGTAATGCTGCTCATGTTTATAATTCTTATTAAAAAGCTTTAAAAAATCTGCATCAATACACTGGCTTGGTTGACACGTGTCCAAGACGCATTCATACCGATGAATAGCAAAGGTCAGAGGTGAAGACTTTGTCCCAGAAGCTCCTGCAGGGACCCCCCCGCAGGACCCCCCTCCCGAAGTGGGGGCAGGAGAAACTGCCAGGCGTGATTTATGACCTATGTTGGACGTTCCTCTAACTCCCCCTATCTGCCTTTCTTCAGTGAAATCGAGGGACTTTGGATGACAAAGCGGGACGAGCAGGAGGGACATTTATAAGGCCTGGACTCTCCTCGTACCCGCGCCATGGCCCACTCCTGCTAAGCATATTTCACACGCAGCAGTTTTCCAACGGAAACAGAATCCATCAACATCTCCGCACACAGTACCATTTCCTTTTATCAACATATGGGCCATATTAGTGCCATTGTAAATGATATACAGGCTAATGTGCTCTTTGTTCTTGCACCAGTTTGGTTGCAATCTGTAAAACACCCCCCCACCCATCTCCAACTTCTTCACATGGTATAAACTAAATACTGCCTAACTGACTACAGCACTGTACAGTTTTGGGATTAATTCTCAGTCTGTGTAAAAGAGTATGGATGCTCTTTAAAAGGAATGCAGACCATGCTCTTAAGGGAAAACGAGAAGAAGAAAGAGAGAGAGAGAGAGAGAGAGAGAGAGAGAGAGAGAAACTGCGCATCCAGTGCATGCTCCACTCCATGGCGTTGGCTTTACCTGGAGCCAGACCGAGAAAATAACATGTGAGAACAACAGAGCGCCAAGATCACTGCTTTCGATGACGAGAACAGTCACACTCGTCCTGTTTAGGCCACATGCCTTTATGAGTCAGATCTGGAGCAGCCCACAACCTGTACTGACTGTTGAAGGTAGAAGAAAGTTCACAGTGTGCCACATAAACAAGGGTGCCCCTGGAAACTGACAATCAATCAATTTACCTAACACATATATAGATGTATAGACAGCATCCATACATCCATTCATCCATTCATCCATCACTTGCCAAGTACAGAGCTTCAGTGATACTATTCCAAGAAGTACAGGGCACGGGGCAGAGGACACGCTAGACGGGACGCCAGTCTGTCACAGGGCAGAGGACATGCTGGACGGGATGCCAGTATGTCACAGGGCACAGGGCAGAGGACACGCTGGATGGGATGCCAGTCTGTCACAGGGCAGAGGACACGCTGGACGGGATGCCAGTCTGTCACAGGGTACAGGGCAGAGGACACGCTGGACGGGATGCCAGTCTGTCACAGGGCAGAGGACACGCTGGATGGGATGCCAGTCTGTCACAGGGCACAGGGCAGAGGACACGCTGGACGGGATGCCAGTCTGTCACAGGGCAGAGGACACGCTGGATGGGATTCCAGTCTGTCACAGGGCACAGGACACGCTGGACGGGATTCCAGTCTGTAACAGGGCAGAGGACACGCTGGACGGGATGCCAGTCTGTCACAGGGCACAGGCTCACAAACACTATACATGATTCAGAGACAGTCATCCTCCTACCCACGCGTCTCTGGAGAACCTCAGCAGGAAATGAACCCACGGGCATGAACGTGTGAGCCTACAGAATTACTCACAGACCCAGCGTGGAGGCCTGAATTCCCTCATCCTTCTTTAGTGTCAGAAAAGTCACCATGATTCAGTGAGACTGTAAGGACGACTGTAACCACAACGCAGAGTGGGCAGTCGTAACAGAATGCTGCCAGGTGCTTTTTGTTTTTTCTATAGGCTACCAGCTTCAAAATAACAGGTCAGTCAAAGCTTTTTGCTGGAGAGTTTGCTTAGAAGAGGCATAGGACACTGCTGTCTGTGGGGAAGAAGAGAGAGGAAAAAGGCAGAGAGGGAGAGAGAGAAATCGATCACTCCAGCAGCACATTTAGCCTTCTGCCGGCAGGTTGGAAGTACGACTCCTGTAAGAGCTTTAGCGCAAAAATGGACAATATGCATCACCACCATTCCCATGAGAAGTAAATCATAGATAGATGGATGGTTGAAGGAAGCAAATTACTGTCATGAAGCCCCACTCCCATCTGCTTACCTCCATCTACATTTCCAAGTTACATGTTAACCCTAACCCTAACCCCTAACCCTAACCCTAACCCCTAACCCTAATCCTAACCCTAACCCTAACCCTAATCCTAACCCTAACCCCTAACCCTAACCCCTAACCCTAATCCTAACCCTAACCCTAACCCCTAACCCTAACCCTAATCCTAACCCTAACCCCTAACCCTAACCCTAATCCTAACCCTAACCCTAACCCCTAACCCCTAACCCTAACCCTAACCCTAACCCTAGTGTAAGTTAGAGAGGAAGGTCTCCATTTACATCTTCTGATACAGACCAGTCATGTCCTGGTTATGAAAACTGAAAGTGCTAACTGCTTCCATTTTCATTTCCATACTTCATCCTGATGGAGGGTCTCTATAAGGGTTGTGGTGGGGGGGTGTTATGTAAAGACCAACCTACACGGCGTCTGTATCTGCAGCCAGACTGTGTTTCTGTCTGCAAGACTTCAGTTTGTGATCTTAGGGGAGCCTGTCACCGCAAAATTCGATTTTCAAGCAGCCCGTATTCCTTTCAGGAAATCTGGCAGTCAGTGAATGGATTTAAAAAAAAGCAGCAACGCCGGCTCATTTTTCAGAGGCACACCCCCCACCCACAGCGGTTCTATTCACTCCACTCTTCTGCATTACGTACTGGCAAATAAAACATTACAGGAGACACACTGTCATCGAACAACTCGATACCGGACCGGGAAATACGACGACTGTATCCGCTTTAAGCTGTATCTTGTCAGGTTGTTCTCCGTGAACTGAAAGACAGGTGGTGGGGGGGGGGCGGGAGGGTTAACAATCCACCAAAACAAAACACCTTCTGTCTAAATCATGCAGCATTAGCCAACTTCCTCCTAACATCCATTCACAGTAAAAAATTACCTTGAGTGCCTTTGTATAGTTAAAAAAATAAAAACAACAAATTTCCCCTTTTTTGAGGACAGCTCCTGCTCTAGGGAAGGCTCTGCTGAACGTGGCCCTGTTTCAGGTGCAGGGTTATCTTATCCACTTTCCCTTCAACACCGCAAAGCCCTCAATTACACAGTCCAAAACAGGGATCCAGCTACGCCAACATGTGTTGCAAACATAAAACATATCCACTGCCGACTTACTTCACAAAGCCTTGGAGCACCATCGTCAAGCAAGAATGATTTTAACTGGCTTTTACGTGAACCATAAACATTACCATCATGCATTAGGACCTGTAAGAACCCCGCAAAAGGAAACCATTTTACCTTTATAAACCTAAATGCATTTGAAATAAAAGGAAACTGACCCTTAAATGTATGCAAATTACATAATGACAGTATAATAACTTCTGCTTTCACACAAAATTGAATATTTTTTTCCTTCGAGGGATGCACTGTAAATACATTAATGTAGGTTAATCTTTTTCATGGTACCTACGTGTTGATTTTTAAACTAAACAAATCAAGAAACTATGTAAAGGGGCTAAAACCGATTTTGCCAAAAGCGATTTTCAATAAAATTTACCAGGCAAACATCTCTGTCTTGCTGGCAAATAACTCTGACTGTGGAAATATCATCTATTTGCATCTTATTAATTCTCCTCCTGTAGACATTGGCAGATAGAATTTACATCATCCAGCGGGATGAGTCTGATCAGACAAGCTGTTCCACACCAAACTGGTTATGATGGTATCAAAGACAGCTGCCAACGCTGGTTGGATTGTTTTCTAGTTGACGACATGTCCTTCAGGCTATGAATAATGAGTGTCTCTCTGCATCCACCTTTCAGAGACAGCCTACACAATAATCACTTTACATTAGCTGTTATTTCTGTGTCCACGACATAAATCTTCCTCCAAATTGTAGAATGGATGTGGACAATATTGCAAAATAAGCAGTGTTCCAATGTTCAAATTCAAATGTTTAATGTTCAAATTCATTTTTATTTCCACGCAGTTTTCCACAACCTCCTCTGTCTTTTTGGTCAATGTTATGTGTAATCAGTCTAAAGTCAATGTAAGGGAATTTGGCATAAATTCCACACTGTTAGGTTTTAATTAAATTTTCACAATAATATTCATTCCTCTGTTGCAGTTAAAATTCTTTCTTCCTTTATTTTTGTCCTTTCCTCTTCCCTTAAATTAATAGTTTTTTGTAATCTACATCAATCACACTGTATCACTAACAAATGATGTTTAAGTGTTTCAAAAACTTGAAAACACCTGCGGCAACATGCCAACTCAAGTGCCACATGAGTTTGTGTGTGTAGCAACACTCAGGCCTTTCATGTCAGCTGAGTAAAGGCAGATAAACAGCCCACCACTCAAGAAAGGCCATTATGTTGTGACAGTGATGAGGTTGATGGCTCCGTCGGAGATGCATCTGCTGAATTTCACGTTATTATAACTAGTCAATTTGCAGAAATCACTGCAGATATAGATATTGTATGTCCTCAGTTTTCTTCAGCGAAGAATTTTCGTATGGGATGGGGGGGGGGTTGTGCAGTGCTCTGCTCTTTCAACGACATGTTTAAGCACATAAATCACGCCATTCCGCAGAGAGCGAATACAGCAAAGCGTTAGTAAATCAGCACAGGGAAATCAACAAGGGAAAATGATCTGAGGCAATACCTATATTCAGCTCTCAATCAATTATTCTGGCATCCGTTACTACCTTTCCTTCACTCGGTGCTTAAAAAAAAACTCATGCAAGGTTGTAGCTAATCTCCTGTTTGTCCAGGAAACTTTAACTGGATTACATGCAGAATTGGTTTTACACCGCAGGAATTTTCAGCCCGCTGAAACTCCTTTCGATACAGGTCGGAAATCAGCTGCACTGCACACGCAGTACCTAATTGGACCTGGCCTTTGAAACTCCACTTTTAATATAGCTGAAAATATAAAGCATCACTTCATAGCACCTCGCAATGTAACAAGGCTGACAACTGATTATGGTAATCAGATAACAATCACCCAGCATTATTACCTTAACCTAAATCTGATAGGGCCGCAATAACAGTAATGAAAACAAAAAACCTTGAAATAATCTTGTTACCACTGTATATTTGCCCATTTTAAAAATAAACTCGTGACTGCCTGTGCTCTATGATTTTTAAATTATTTATCAATCTAATCAACCATTTCAAGGCTGCAAATGATGGTATCAGTGCTGAAAATACCCATTAATTTTTCATGTATGATTATCCAGCCTTTTCCCCTATCTGAATATAATCATAGGACTACTTAACCAAAATAGGATATGATAAATAATTGATTTACCACAAATATACCAAGTGCATATGAATATTTATCACAGGGATTTTTGATAACAGAACCAGCTGTACTTTTAAATTATAATGGACAAGGATTAGACAGTAAGTCTTCCTTAATAAAATATTTCTTAGGGGTGACAAAATTTCCCCAAATGTAGACAGTACGCAAGTAGTTTATACCATGCTTTTTCTTTCAATTTTTTGAAAAATGTGCTCAGAGTAGAGCTGGGTGATATGGCCGAAAAATACAATTTTTCACAATAAGTCAACAAGTTTTAACTTTATCTTACTTGAAAGTGCAATCTGACCAAGGCAAAAAAGGTGCTTGTAAATGAGATGGCAGACCACGCCATTGTAAACATTTTTAGAAATTTGTAAAAACTTTTAGCATGTTAATGAATCCCGGCTTTTTCACAGTATGTATGCGCACCATGTCTTTTGCAATATACATCACGACAGCGTTTGCTATCGCCTTCCACCGTGCCCATTCTAATCACATGGCACACAGCTCGAAAACGTGTCAGGGACAGTTCCTTGCTTAACTTTGGATGTTGTGCTGGTGCTGCGGGTATTTTCATTTCGCTAGGAGCTGCACTTCTCCCACTCCGCTGTGTGCCTCTGCTATAGGTGCTGGAATAAATCTGTCGTGCTGCTTCCTTTGGTTGCATCAGTTTTTAAACAGACTTTGCAAGGAGGACTTGTTTCGTCTGTGTCCGACGGCGCAAAACCGAACCATCACAATGGTGTTTGTGAATCCGCTACAGTGTTTGGGTGCCACGCTAATGTACCCGTGAAGAACGGTGCGTCGCATTAGTTCTTAGTAGCTTTTGCCGCTCCCATGTAAAATAAGTAATACAATCGATTTTCATAAAAACACATCGTCCGGATCTGTAAATTCGAATTAATCGATAAAATCGATTTATCGCCCACCACTAGCTCAGAGATCCAATTTGTGTGTCATATCATTTCAGAAATCCTATTTAAGGATGATTTAAATGCCCAAGCAGAATTTCAAAAGCAGACGCAGGTTTTCTCATATCTACAGAGGCTGATCCTGTCTTTTAGCTAGGGATAGTTCTTACTTTATTCATTTAAATGGATTTTCTCAAAGCTTAAGTTGCATCTATTACTCTCAGATCTCCGTCCTGACCTTCTAACCCCTCTGTTGAGTGAAGCTTTGTCTGTCATGACCTTCTCTGGCTTGTGGACTTTTGCAGAGTCACAGGGACTCAGCAGTTATACAGGATAATAATGCATTCGCCTTCTGCCAGTAGAGAAAATGTATCTTTATAAGCATGGGATTTGCTGACCTGCCTCATTGGAAAAGGTAGAATAGCAGCCAATTATACAGAAGGACAGAGGAAGGCAGACTCCAAGAAAGACAGTAGGGTTAGGGTTAGGGTTAGCAATGTTGCTGACCAATGTTGTTTGGGCACTTTCCCATTGATACTGAGCAACACATTTCTATTTGAAAAACTTTAATCAGCAGCGGGAAACTTTTTGCAACCGTCCAGATCTAGATAAGTTGGCCTGGTCAGCATCAGTGGTCAAAAAGTTAGCCTGTGTATCACCACCATAGGAACTAGAAGGACAGCTAAGACATGAATAGTGAAGAAAATGACGTGTTTTGTGAATATGGGAATTTCTTTAACACTATGGTAAGCCAGATACTGAACATCATCATTCTGCATGATCTTCAGCTCCAATCACACAAAACTCATTGAAGTTACTGATAATTCATTAGGGCAGCTCACTAAACAGACATACCTCACAATAACGTATGAATTATTTCTATTAGTGTATTGTAAAAATAAAAATGCTAATATAATACAGTAATCCCTCACTTATCGCGGGAGATAGGTTCCAAGGCCGACCGTGATAACTGAATTTCCGCGAAGTAGGG
>JAODUD010000134.1:19908606-19931491 GCA_026784285.1 Stomatorhinus walkeri
TCAAAGTGTCCTTGAGCAAGACACTGAACCCCCAATTGCTCCCGGTATGCAGGTTGGCACCTTGCATGGCAGCCTCCACTACCAGTGTGTGAATGAGAGGCATAATTTTAAGGCGCTTTGGAATAAAAGCGCTATATAAATGCAGTCCATTTACCATAAACAGGTCCATTCTAAACAGATTCATTTGTCAAATCCTTTCAGTATTTCAGCTTGTCCTGAGGCTCCCTCACACTTGCCCAGCACGACCTTCCGCTGCAGTTCCTGGAAGCCAGGTTGGGATGACACATGTATATTAAATTCCACCAAACCTAGTTGTGGTCGCTTGCCTGTTTTAACTTTACATGCACTGTTGTGTTGATAACGGGAACGATCTGATGAAGTGTCTGGCTCAGTTCCCATACAGTGTTTGGATTTGGATTATTAGTTTACACTCCAGACAAGACAGAATGTTTACCAGTAGATTTAAAGTCAAGCATGTCACCGTTAATTACACCGTTTACCAAACTGCAGAGGTTTTTTTTAACTGTACAAAATAAGAACAACGCCTGTGAGGCCATACAAACACTCTGCAGAATACAAAATGAAGTGCTCTGAATGCACCACAGCCCTCAAAATAAGCATAATGGAAAATGAATTCATGTCCTGAATATACTAGTAACGGTTGTAAATAGATTTCTTTAAATATAAAAATCTAGTTCTGAGCAAGAAGTATTATGCAAGCTTGAGACCTACAAGAACATTCAATCAAGAGCATTCAAAACTGTTCTGCTTCTATTGATTTTTAAAAGCTATTTAAAATTATATAGGACATGTGTTGAAGTGGTTATATCACATGACTTCTGACTAGAAGGCTGCAGATACAAATACGAGTATATACATCTGCTTTGCCCTTGAGAAAGACTGCAAACCTACATTCAGAAAATATTCCATAAATTCAACCAATAAAACGGTCAAAGCTGCTTTAAATGGACATGTCAGCCAAGCAAATAATTGTATTTAAGCACAAACACACCTATGGTGTCTTAACGTTCATGAAAAATTCAAAACACTCTTTCAGTTCTATGGATCGTGTGTGTTTTTATTCCTGTATCTCGCTTTAACGAGAAGCGTTTATTTTATGACCAGAGTTTCCTCCGAGGTCCCGCTTTACGGCTGCAGAGGCCAGTAAAAGTGTGAAGAGAACATATCACATGACTAATAAGAGAAACAGAGCTGTGACCCACCACCGGGCAGACTGGCATGGGCAGAATGGGCAAAACAGGGGACAGGGCTGCCGACGAGGACCTAGAAGCAGGCGGCGAATCCACAGCAGTGTCTGTTTCTCACCTTCCACCCTCCCGACACCCAGGTCACTTTGAAGAGCGACAGAAACCCTACAAGTAAGACCCATGCTTTCATCCCTCTGCACAGACTCCCCTTTGTCTGATGAGCGAGCGGTACTGGTGTTGTGGCCCAAACGGATCCCCTCCGCCCGGCGGTGCGTGAAGGCCCTCCTTGCCATTTCTGTCACAGACACAGCGAACCACTATCCCGACCTCCTGCACAGAGCGTGCACGGAGGACGACAACAATCCCAAATCTTTATTTAGACGTTTAAAAAAAAAATAACCAAATTTAATACATCTTTGGCAAAAGAATGTCCATAATTCCCTTTCCTTTGTTTGCCATGCCTATTTCAGGCTTTGTATTGCAGTTATTAAACACGTAAGCACAAAAGACGATACTCTAGGGACTCCCAGCGGGGGGGTAACATTACAATACTAAGAGACTAGCAACTCACTCATCAAAACTACTTTGTTCCCCTTTGTAGCATGAGCCAATCAGCTGCTCAGGACCAATGGCAAGCTTTTCCTGGACTGGGCTGAGAGATGAAACTCCACCTCCTTTTCTCCTTTCCCTAACAACAGCATGCCTCCCTCTCTCTCTCCTTGCTCTCATAAACTGCTCATCGCTCACTCTCCCCTCTCAGTGTCCTTCGGTTTCAGGCAAAACTGGTCCTCTGCACCAGTGAAGCATTCTGCCCGACGGGGCCTTCTCCACGCTGCCGTTTGCTTTTCTTTACGGTCGGATGGTCCGTGACCACAACTAAGCAATTTCCTGTGCCCCTCTCCCCCCAAACTCACAAGAGTTCAACAATCCTCTGAATACGCCCCAACCCGATTTAACTTGCAGCACCCCTACTTTCTGGCAGAGGCTGAAGGTGGATAGCTTACATTTGATGTGCAGAAGGGAAACCGTACCACTACAGCTCCAAGCCTGGGGTCCTTACGCTGACCTACTTTTTGAAACCTTTCTGAGAGCGAAGATGGGGAAGGAGGTCATTGAGCTTTGCCCCCCCCCCCAGCCCTTTTCTCTTTCACAGCTACAAGCTATTCTTCCTGTCGATCTGCATAGCAACAAGGAGAACCCCTTTAGGGAGTGACAAGGACTGAAAGGTCACAGGCAGCCGTACAGTTAGCTCTAAATGCTGTGACACCCTACTAAGAAAGAACTGAAGGAGGTATGGAGAACATGTAAGGTGAAGACTGGGGGCCTCTTTAAACAGCATGAGGAGAAGCTGAGGACCACAACTCTGAGGCTTTGACTGGCATAATGAAAAAGTCCATCTGAGAAAAAAAAACAAATTGCTCTCTCATTTTTGGCCACATTAATCTATGATTTAGTGACACTGACAAGTCTTACTTTAATTAAATACCAACACATTTCAGAAAACAATAACTCAAAAATTGCTGCATAAAATCCGGGCCAAGGTAGGCTAGGCATGTAACTTTGGGCTTGATGCCAAAGTCAAGTGAATCGCCGTGGATAAAATCCACAGAAGCCATCAAAGGATGTTAAGATAATCTGTGGAGCAACCAAAACAAGAACTCAGCATTAATAAGTATGTTAATTTGGTATCCTCATGGTCATCTCAGACAGAAAACAGAACCCCAGTGGTTCTCGGCGTGATCCGGCATGGTCCGGCGTGATCCGGCATGGTCCGGCGTGATCCGGCACGGTCTCAATATCATCAAAATGCCAGCAGCTGTGAGAATTTCAATAACAAGCCTGTGCCTCATTCCAAGGCTCCCAATATTCAATAGCTAGCACTGACTGAAGGGTTCAGTCCGAAGTATAATTCCTCTTTATTTACAAACTCGATTCTTTACATTGTCATTTCCATGTAATTACTATTCATATCTAACAAAATTACATCAGAAAACCTGTAAAAGAGCTGGTCACATATTACCCGTTTTCTCCATCAGGCATTTCTAGAGGAGTAGCCTTCCAACAAACCTTTACTCAATTTGCTATATTTTTAAAAAAATATATTTTTCTTTTCAGTGCCAACCATTACAGCCAGAAAATAAAATACACAAAAGCATCACACGTAAAAGCCAGATCCCACTTCTATAATGATGCACCTCAGTTGGGAACTCAACTGGGAGCACAGAATGAGGAATGGGACCAGCAAGGGGTGAAAACAACACGAGGTATGAATCCCTCATTACAAACGCCACTCAGGTTCGAGATGTCATAAGTCCAAAGTTTGGGAGCAAGTGACTGAAATCCAGTGAGGTTCTGCACCAAATCGAACCCACCAGTTGACACCTGAGGCACGGAAAAAACATTAAAAAAGCAGAGGCCTCCACAGATCAAAGACTCTGAAATGCAGACCCATGATGACCCTGAGGCAAGGAATTAGAACCAACGTTCTGGACAGTGTGATTATCGATTAATTTCGTTTGAAGAGTCCAAAGCTTTGTGATTACAATTTAACCAATTAAAATTTCATGTAGCCAAAGAAATTAACCTGTTTTAGCCTGAGATTTTACAAAGCTCTCTCACAACCTACCTACCGCTACCTGAGGACCTTCTTTTTTAATATTTGTATGATATTGATATATTTTATGTATGTTTGTCTCCTATACTGTTTATATGATTACATTACACCATGTGTTTTTTTTGTTATTATGTCTTATGTTTGATCTGTATCAACTTTGCCCAGTTGGAACATGCAGAGTAAGATTTTCATTATATAGTGTAACTGGATGTTTTACCATGCATATGACAATAACCTTCTCATTCGGTGATGGAGTTGGCCATGACAGAAGCATTTGAGGCTAATGCAAATGATTCCAGAGTCTCACTGTGTCTGAAAAAATTATGCAAGAATCTATTTATGCAAGCCCATGAAGACTCACACTGGAAACATTCTAATGCCATCGTGAGTCAGTCACAAGCTTATTCAGAAGAGTCAGATAAAGTCAAGTGCACGTTTTTCACCACCTTAACTCCTAAGAAATAAAAAGAAAGAGAGAGAAAAGCTAAGGCTCTAACCAGGACGGCCACCCACCCACAAACCCACTCAACGTCTCTTTAAAAAGAAAAACCTCAGTGACACAGTCATTTTTAGTTTACAGTAGGACACGGATCCAAGCGTGTGAGTCTGGACCGCAGCCACGGTTTCCTCGTTTTATTTGTGCACTGACATTCATGCAAGGGGAATGATAGACCGACTCGCACCAACGGAGACCACCTCGTGATAAGTTCCCAAAGCCTAGTGAAAAAAGGTTCATGGGCGAAAGAAAAAAAACAGTAAGTTAAATCATGCTGATCTATTCCAAGAGGGAGGCTTGGTATGCGGTTTAAGACAACTATACTGTTAGGACACGCATGAGCGCCCTGAAACTGCAGTTACACTGCTTCAGCGGCAGAAGGTTTAATCACCGCAGGAGAATAGGGGGGTTTGGCAGGAGAATCAGACCCTGGGACAGACTTCTTCAGATGGCAGGTTGTGAGCATTCTAGTGCAAGCACACAATCAGGCTGCAAGAGAAAATGTTTAAGGGCTGTGGTGAAGTTCTTTAGCTGTGCTAATGAAATCTCAATTAGTCATCTAACAGAGAAAAATTATATAGGGAAAACAGCAGTGTATCCCCCACAACACAGAAAAACATTACAGCTTCTTACTTCCCCACCTCCATTAATAAGCCAGGACTCAGAAATTCCATCTTCAAGGGCTTTGAAAAGACATGCTGCCATCATTGAGAAGCAATCTTTGTATGACAGAGCTTTGAAATATTAATAGCAGGTTCACTTAGAGAATGTCTCTCCGCAATTGTAATCGATTAGTCTGTGGGGGGAAAAAACATAAAATTTCTCCTCCCTAAACACGGCAAAGCAATATTACGGGCACTCCGGAGAGCGGTTGCACGAAGCTTCATATCCTGCAGCAAAGGGGGGAAGTTTCATTACAACCGGAATTCACGCCAGATATTACGCAGACACTGGCTATCTAACTGGGGCATATCTGCCGCTCAACTCCGAGGCAGGATTATTGTCAGTTTGGCCCAATTTACTGTCTGGCTGCAGCTCAAGACAGACTGGCTGCTATTACTGTAGCGCCAGGCCAAACACAGAGGGCATTCTGCAGAAAGCCCTCAGTTCACAGCTTAAAGCTCCAGCCCAAAGATGGTTTTATATTTCTGTGACTCAACACTGTGCCGTCCATCGGCTGAATATGGATCTGCGCTACGGGAGCACTGGCGCAGGATAGCGATTTTAGGGGGTGGTGCGTTGCGGGCCGTTTGCGTGGTGTGAGAAACAGGAGCCGGGGAGTCAATGCGCCGGAAATTGTATATGGCAAAGCTGTGGGATCGTAGCGAAAACAGCACTTAAACCCATTCTGAAAACACTGCGTCGACCCTCCAGTCCAATTTGATTCCGCCAACCGTGCTTGAAAAACACAGCAGACACTGATCAGCGGGGTTGCCAATGCATGTATCTGACGCGACACTCGCTTTCAGATTCCCACGCTCACGCAAGAAATCTTACGGCAAACCTGTATTATTCCGTTATACACCGAAAATTAACTATATTAAAAGCGTTGGGGTAGTACGCGAACCCTACAGACTATTTACAATGTAATACAAATGTTACATACATGTAAATGTGTGTGCAGAATTGTCTCGAATTAAAGATCTCACTCTAGCTACCAGACGAAAGCTGGCGACCCTGCATCCTAGATTTAAAATGGTCTTGCACGTCGCACATTTGCGGAGCGACGTTAATCCTCACACCATGTTAGGCACTCGTGGGTGGATTGTGGGTCTAAAGTAAAATTTACCTGCCTTTACTGAAATGATACGTGGAGGGGGGTTGTGGAGTGCGAGTCGGAGTGGCGAGGAGATAAGATTACAAGTTACCTTCGAGGCAACAGATGAAATTGCACCAGGAAGCTGACAGCTGATACGCTAAAGGGCGAGGCTGACCGCGGAGTTCTCGCACACAATAAGCACATCCCCCCTAATCCCCGGCCCTGTGTAAGCGTCAGATGTAAACCAGATAGCTTGCCTTATATGAGTCTGCAGCCAAAAGCAAAAATACTGTCTCCTATCGCTAATTCTTCGACTGGAAACAAATGCAATAACGCAGAAAAGATGCCAACACTTTCACTACCAAGAACTTCAAGCTGTTAGGAGACCATCTTAGAATATTAATTAAACAACAACATGGAAACTTCTAGATTTCAAGAGCTCTGGATGTAAGCAAAGATTGCTAAATGTATCTTCTAAAATTACAACGCCGCCACCTGCCTGACATTTAAAGTTATTTTATTTTAGCCAGCACAGTAACGAAATAGTGCATTGTCATAAATGAAAAGTATTTAATGAAAGCAATTAGAATACCATTGCATTTTCATAGGTTGACCTCCGCTGTCATTTTCTGTCACATTGGGATTTTGTGCGTGAGAGAGTGTTTGGATTGGGAAAAGTAATGGTGAAAAGTCTGACCCATTTTAGGACAAGAAACGCGATTGTGAAATAGGAGATAATGCGGGCTCGCCGGAAAGGCCAGCGCGTGGGAGACTACAAAAGGGGCTAATTGCCCAGTCCCTTCCCTGCTCTGCACAGAACCATAAGGAAACCTCGTAAAATGTTTCGCGTTGAGCTGGATTTACATTATTAGCCAGACGGACAGCGCGGAGCACAGTGATTTCCCGCGTTGAATAATTTATACTGCCGAGACAGAGGCACCCTACACGGAGGCAGAGTCACAGGGCTGCGCAGCCAATTTGTGACATAACAAGCCCCGACCGCAGCGCCTGTTATGAATCCGCTATTAGTCAGTCCTTTGTCAGATTTGAAAAAGTCCATTTAAGGCGCTGAGGAAAAGTGGTCCCTCAGCACATCTACAACACAATGCCCAGAAGACCATAACATTACAGTATATTTTCTTTATTCACTTACGGTGATGACTGAAATAACATCTTATGAATTTTCCTCAAATTAAAGAGAATACTGTCAGGTATTCTAGTATTTATCTCAAATTAATGTTACAATATTTTTCGCGATCAACAAATCTTTCAAAATACATGCAGTTGCTATGGTAAAATAACGATGAGTGGGAAATATTTCAAACAGAAATTCAGTGTTCAACAATGGATCCGCTCCAAATTTTAAAACGTTAAAAGAACTGAATGGAATCGGCAACGAAATATTTTTACTTTACAGCAACTTAGCGCCAGTGTGTTCTGCCTATGCGGTTACAGAAGATGGATGGATGGACGGTTTATTGAAGTACGACTGGCAATATATTTCACAGTAGGACAAATAATGCGTATAATACCATCACATTTTAAAGCGTTTAATGGATGACCTGGGGCCACTGGTTTCAAGGGGTGTATTTCTGTCACTATTTGTGGCGTCCACGTCTTAACCTAAAATATGCACAACATTTGACGATATATTGGTACATTAGTCTGCGCCAAAGCGGTGCTGAGTTTGAGTTGCGCGTTGCGTCACATTCCCGCATCTCCGTATAACAGAAAGAGCTGAGTCATTCAGCAAACGAAAAGATACATCATCAAAAAATCCGAATAATAAAGGTAATGAGATATCGATTTACGTAATTTAACTCATCTAATCAAAAGTCTTGTTAAAACTATCATTCTCAATGGTATTAATTTTAGATACTGTATTTTACATCATTATTTTTTCGCAGTGTCGCTATTTTAATGCATGCACGTTCAACAGCTTAGTGGTTGATTTTGTTTCTGAATAATGTTTATTCCTGTCTTCGCTAATCACCTGAAACAATAAAACGGCAATCAAACAAGTCCACCCCTCGTAAGTTAAGGGAGCCCCACTGCATAGGCCTACCTTCAATTGAGACAAAAAGGACAGGGGAAAACATTCGTCCAAAAATGAATACATTTCACTCAAAAGGAAACGGTAATCTTCAAGAGACTGGTGTCCTAATATATTATGAGAACAGAAAAGTGCCGCTGAAAAGTGCCGAGGAGACCGACGTTGCTGCTTAACTGTGACCAAGACACAAAGGTTTATAAAATTGAAACTAAGGATCCCTATGTGGTGACCTTACATGTCAGAAACACGTTATTATGCAGAATTTCATCTTAAGCAGGGTCTATGTGTCTTGTTATTACAGCTTTTAATTCTGATTGTAAAAATATATTCTTGGTATTCTCGAACATAAATAAGCGTGCGCTGCAGTATGTGTGAATAATCCTTCGGGGACTCCTGTCAAATGGACTCCATTAGTGCATTTAAAAACACAAATGCTCATTTTAAGAAACTCGAAAAGTAGTGTTTGTAAGTCTGTCTGCCGCGTTAAGGATCGTAAAAGTTAACAACTTTATTCTGCAACAGTAATTAACACTCCTAGAGCACTGTATAAAAAACTGTCCCTAAAGTGTATGCCATTTCACAAAAACGTTTTTAATGTTAGTTAAGGCTGTGGCAGAAGTGCGGTGGACTGCAGGAATGTCCCGTTTTGAAACTCGGCGCTCTTGACTGCCCTTGTGCATTTGTATCTCAGCATCTTTGCACAATTTGCACAAGGCCCTTCAACTTACGCACCTTGAATAAGTGAGCAATTACCATCACCACCACCCCCCAACCCCCCACCAAACACACACACACACAAAGGGACCCACCAACCCCGCCTCCCTCACCCACACATGCACTTCTCCCCTGCCTTAGTCTAACAACAAGTCTCATATTATTACCATTTCAGCATGCCACTATTTTGGGACACTGAAGAGCCCCCTCTGAATAGGCTGAAAGACACTCAATTCTCATGCAATGGCAGTTGCTATAGAAACAGGCCAGCCAGGCCCCCTGATGGATGCAAGGTACTCTTTTTAAGTACTTCTTACTCACTATGGCAACTCTCTTTAAATTACTTTTAAATTCTAATTTGCAGGTATATTTTAGAAATTAGGTATTAATTAATGTTGCTACTCTAAAGAGTGAAAAACTACAGAAATGTGTCTGAGCTCATTCTACAGAAAGCAACTTTTGTATCTTGAAATAAAATATAGGGTGCTTCCCATTTTAACCTCAGAAATGTTGGCATCCACTTCGTGTTTAACACCCTACCAGCTTCCTTTCTGAATGTGAAACTTTTATGTACACATCCATTGGCAGCAGGGTGTTTGATATGATTGAAGACAAGGGTATATGAATGAGGCTTATTGGGGTCGCAGGTGTGTCCACTGCAAGAATTTCCAGCTACTGTGTGTGATGGCACCTTTTCTTCCTTCTTGCCGCTGTTAAAAACAGCGAAAAGAATATTTCACAGTAGAGAAGCAGCAAATTGATGCAGGCAGAGCTTAAGCTGTCTTCAGTAGAAGCTCTAGGCAGCCCTGGAATGTGGCACTTGACAAGCAACCTTGTAAAGTTCACAGTTTGCAGATAACTGGAATGGGTCCAGCATTTGCTTTGGCAGGGCCAAAGAAAACAAACCCTTAAACAACCATGGCTGAAAAAGCAAAATCGCTCCTTAAGTTAATTTTTGAGCCGTAATGCTGAAAAAAAGCTGTACTTCTGTCATTAGAGCATTTATATATAACTATACGCAAGACAAAACAGTAAAGAATGATTCAGGAGCTGCTTCGGTGAGGGGGCTGTTGAATCAGTCCTCCATTTGCAATTAAAGCCCCTCTAAGACACTTGGTGAAAAGATGTACAGCTTCTCTGTTCATATGCATCGCCCACGGACGATTCGCAGCCCTCTGAGCTGGCCGCGTCGG
Source organism: Stomatorhinus walkeri (assembly GCA_026784285.1). NCBI lineage: Eukaryota > Metazoa > Chordata > Actinopteri > Osteoglossiformes > Mormyridae > Stomatorhinus > Stomatorhinus walkeri. The sequence goes on from JAODUD010000134.1 coordinate 19,918,644, forward strand.
ACGATGAATAATGCCTCGTTGATAATGTATGAAAATGCACTTCGACTCCTTTAGCACAAAAAAACAAGCTGAGAGACGAGGCAGCGGATCAATACTTTCTTGCAGCGGATCTTGTCCAGTGCAGCGGCCCTGGTCTTTATTCAAAATGAACTCTTCGCCTCTGCCAAGGAATCCAAGTGCTTGCCTACACACGCTAACACAGGCAGCTACTGCATCTGCCAAACTGTGATGCCCATAATAATAATGATAATAATGATAATAAATTTCCAATGTTTCCAAGGATGAGTTATGAACCTCATATTAAAGTGAGAAGCACACAATATTTAAAATGTCATCTGAGTTTGTCTAAACATTAGATAAAAAGCATTTTTAGAACTCTGTCAGATCAGCACCTTATAAATATAGAAGACTTCTGAGAATAACACATTTAACATTAAAAACCTATTCTGACATGTTACTAAGTATGAAAATATACAAATCCCAGTCCCCAGGACAAGATCTGGGAATTGTGTATTTATGGACATGACCTGAATTTCAAACACTAAAATCAAGATTAATCATGCGTATATATGTATGGATAAAACACTCAAAAACTAAAACATTAACCTGTAAATAATAAGACAGACTGACTTGATTTATTGCCCTGGAAAGCACAAGTGGCAAAGACAAACCCACTGGTGCGTTGCTATCAATGAAGAGCTCATAAATTGAATGTCTTAGCCTGGGATACTAGCACAACTGTACAAGTGAAAATTATTCATGAGTTAAGAGATTACCTAAAATACCATTGTAACAGGAAGCAATATCAATGGACAGGCTGCTCCAGTTTCATCACAAAAAGCTCCAGACAGATGGTGATCCATTTCAGAAAGCCTTTCCTGCATGATCCTAACTTTCATGCTGGTACAGGAAAATCAGTGATTTGCAACATATAAGTTTGGGTACATTGATCTGATGTCGAAAACTTTATTTTTTCCCTGATTCTTATGGTATGAACAGAATGACACCCCCTTTCAGTTTTACCCATGGTAATTTCCATTTTAACCATCATACAACTTGTGTGAAGTTACAACTTGTGTTTATATTTTTTACAATACCCAGCCGAGAACTAAATAACAAACTGATTACAGTAAAACAGACTACATTAAAGAACTACAAGTCGTCTTTAATTTTCCAAGCATAAAGTGTCTTTTTGAAGTCTGATAAGTGCATTCCCAGGTGAGTTCCCACTATTCTACGATTAAGAAAACCACAATCTACAGTTCTAAAAAGAATTAAAAAACACACCAATATGTTTATGCTCTCATGGATATAACAGATAACATACCTAGTACTCAAAGCAGGTTGTCCATCAGAATGGCCATAAGTCAGTTAATTATTCAAATTAATTATTTGAAGCTATCTTGTGAGAACAGAGGGATGCTAACTGCACAAGGGCTAAATGGAGGCCCAAGACCTTTTCAACTACTCAGTGGGATTCTGCGGGGCTTTTTGAGGGGCCTTTTCCTCTGCAGGGGTAAAACATTTACTATAAGGCCTTGATCTTCAAGGCGTTACAAGAAGAGAGAAATTAAATGTGTTTATTTGGCTCCCTTGGGATCCTAGACAGATGTACCGGTGGCACCTCCCTCCCTCGTCTGTGTCCTGTCCATAAGCACAGCAGAAGCCTTCCTTAAACGCAATGTGTTCCTCAAACTAACAAGGGAGCTGTTGAAACAAGACATGTTAAAGAAAGAAGGAAAAAAAGATCTGCATTGTCATAGCAACATAGAACCCTAATTATTAATTATCATATTACTGTATGCATTACAACGACATTAGGCTCGTCGCTGAGTGCTAGGATTTCTCTTGAGATTAGGCAATGCCAATAGTTGATAACTAAAGGGGAAATTACATAATGGGCCAATAGTCACCACATTGTTATAGAACAAACATAAACAAACAAAGGTAATAAAGGCACTGATTACAGCATTTTGAGGAAACAGAGTGAATAGCGGAGGAGCATTTGCTGGGCAACACAATGTGGCTGTTTGACACTGCAAAAAAGAGGGCTTCCCTTTACAGTCCTATTTGTTGAATGTGATTTTTATCACCGTCCTGCACACACAAAGCACCCAGCCATGATAATTATTTATCTTTAGATTTCTGGCTTAATACTGTTCTCAATGGAAGTGTAGTAATTCTCAAATTTCCCTTAAATAGCTAAATTACAGATGAACATGTACTGGAACTCATGATCCTACTTTAACTACAGCATAGACAACAAATTAATACATGAAAAATCAAGACGTAAAGTATTTCTGTAACCAGTCAAACTAATTTGGTGCAACATTTCAGAAATGATTAATCTGTCTTCAGGAAAACAATACTTATCAAGCTAGATGTCCCATTAATTGTAAATCCCATGGCATAACTTTTTAGTTTCTTGCATTTCAATAATTACAAATTTCACATGTAAACAACACTGAACTGATTTTTAAAGAATGTGACTTTAATAAGCTATTTAAACACTATCATGATTAAAATAACATTTCTACATGCAGTCTCCATAGTGAATTACATACTGTAACATGAATTTAGAGAAACTGAAAACATTCTCACCCTGCTTGCAGTTAATTAAATTTTCATTGCTTAACAAGTGAAGGGTTGTCGATTTGCCTGCTTGATTTCGCTTTTGCATGTACACAAATCCTTACACAGGTGCACCAAGCCAAGATCTTCAGGGTAAGCAAAACCAAACATTTTGAGCAGCACATTATGTATCTGCTAAATTAATACACAAACCAGCTTGCCATAGACCATACGACACCAACTTCGCCTTGTAAATATTTGATCATTCACAACAACAATGGATTACGTGAAGCTGGCCAAAAATCTTTTGTGAGCTCCCTGACTCCAATGATGTAGAGCAAAGGGATTGGTCATGCACACCAGCTGAAATAAAGACCATGTTACTGCTTTGCTCAACACCAGCTGTTTGTTTTTTGCAATAAGGAACGTAATGTGACTACTGGAGGTATTGAAAAGGAAATGTTAATATGCTCTGTATGTCAGTACTTGTACAAATTTAGTATCTTGTTCTGGTTTCTGATGAATAGCAGTAGCTATGATTTCATTATTTTTCCAAAGTGTATTCATACAAATTCTATATAATTTGTCATCAACACGGATGGCAGTCTAAATATGCACTGCATATTTTACAAACAAAAAATTACATTGGTCCTCGGGATGTCAGTTATGTTGAATCAAACATTACAAATAATTACAATTAATTTTCTAAGAATAGAAAAATATAATAATCAGAGTTTTCGTTATTCTTTTATATATAACACGAAATGGCATACATTCACATTTATTATATTAATCAATGTTGTAATTAATAACTGTGCTAGAAGAAAAAAAGTTTTTCAATTTATGATATCCTGATGTCATGTACTGTTCTTTGACGGGAAAAAGTAGCTGGGAAAAAAAGGTGGAAACGTATTTCAATATCCCACCATTTCTCACTTCCACTGTGTAACTAATTTACATATAGTATCTTTAAACTTTTTGTAGCTTAAATTATTACACTTTAACCTGTTGCTGTATAAGCCATTGCGATTACAACGCCAAAGAAAACTGGATCATATTATAAATTACTATTATTGATTATAATTTTTATAATTTCTATGAACTCGTTATTTTGGGCATAACTGAATACTGAGCAATGGGTTCTTTCACTATCCCAGCACCGTTACAGCTATTCGGGGTACAGCTTTAGGCACCGTGTTCTAGTTAATGAAAACTTCTACAATGATTATACGTGAGAAATTAAACCACTTTTTAATTTAAAAAGCACCCTCGATCATGGGTTCATTACTAGCAGCCTATGTATCTCGTAAACTAAGCATCTGGCTTCCCTTAAGTAAATACAAAGAAGCCATTAAAACACAAACAGGGGACATGGTGACTAAGGGTTAAACGCTAAATAAGGTTATACAGAAATGTGTGGAGGGACTCTTTGTTTAGCCTCCACATTCTTTAAATCCCCTTACGTTTAACTGCCCCCTCCTCCCAAAAAAATCGGCGAATCTGCCGATTTGGCTTCGAGTACTTGTGGGTTTAGTATAGCAGCTCCTTAATTTCTCCATTTTTTATCTTGAAAAGAAGAAAATGGATGGTGATCGCCCCCAACAACACGGACCTCTGCAATGCGACTGGAAATATAGGTGCCTATCCTAAAACATGTATTACATTTGTGTTCGATCAGATGCATTATTAAACGATTATGGGCCATGTGTTCTACAGCGACGAGTCCCTTAGAAAAGCAGATGCATCAGCATTTGAAAATGACCGTGAGCTGGGGGGTATCCAAAGCCGTGCAAAGCAGCCCCCCGGCACCGCAATACCGTAGGAGGTCACAGGGAGACTTTCAAAACAAACAGAAAAACACAATCATACATCCGCACATTATAGCACACAAGTCACTTCATCCATTTATCCAAACTTAAGACTTAAAGCATGTGCAGGAAATGGTAAAAATCAAAATGTAAAATCCAGTGCCCATTTTCTCCATTCGCGGAAAGATCAAATATCCTGTGCGCCCCATTTGCGGGGCAGATTCATGAAAACGTTCAAACTCTTTCAACCAAAAAAATATGGAAACTCTCCATCTGCAATGTTCAGGCGATGTACAGCTGCTGTTTGCACACTGATAACAATGTTAGCCGTGGTGTATTAATGAAATAATGTTATCTAGGAGCGGAACCCGGAAAAAGCCAGAGGCGATACATGGCTGTCTGCAGGACTATAACAGGAGCACGAAAACAAACAAAGCCATTTTTGTAAAATATATTTTGGGAATCGGTCTCATTTTTTATAAACTCGGCGTTTAGCCAAACTCGCTGCTATTTTGTAACGTCCTCGTAAAATGAGTTGAGCCATTTGCAGTTACCCACGATCGGCTATCAAATAAAGTAAAGGGCTGGCTGCAGATTATATACGAGACTAAAACGAACCACCAAAATCAGTGTTCATTTAAATACAATAGGTAACAATAGCATGCTCCCCGGTTACATATTTATATACTACACTATGACAGCGATTATCGATTTACCAATTGTGTTAATCAAATCTGCAGAATAAGTGATATACGAGCGGCCGGCATGAAAGTTAAATGCTTTGACATTAACCAGCAAAATCCGGCATACGAACTTGTTAAACGACAGCCAGCTGAAGTCAATTTACCAACACTGTAAATATCCACTTACGTATTTCTTTTGAATAATATTCCTCTTCGGTCTTTCTTTGCTCATTATGCAATCCAACGTGTATTTGCTAAAATGAGAATCGCCACATGAATTTTTTGCTGTATTTTTCTTTCCTCTTGTCTGGATTGGCGTCAGAATATATAAACCTCCCGTAGCTATCAAGTGAAGTAAAAGAGCTTTAATTCCCTCTTCTGTATTCCTCCAAGCGATCTCCCCTGTAATTGTGTAGTATCCAGGTATGAAGAATGAAAAAATTAAAACATCATATCAAACTGGCATAACATTTTCATAATAACGTATAAGATTTCTCCCCCCCATTATTATCACAAAAAAACTCGAAATTTACTCTCCGGGCTCCATTGAAAAAGGATGAGTGTTATAAATATTATCAGCATGCAGTTGTAATTTACATCTTCAGGAAAGGGACTTAAACGTGACAAAATAAATAAAAGGCTCTGAGTCACGTTTTGGCTGGAGCCAGCAGATGATGAGCGCCACTGCTGATCTGCTCTGAACCAGATTCTTTCTTCTAGTGTCTGGCTACCGTCAAGCTCTCCGCTCTTTAAAAACAGCGAGCCGAAATATTGTCCCTCGAAACGTTGTGCGCAAATACACGGTGTAGCACGGTAGTCAGCGATGACGACGTACTCATGGGTCACTACAGGAAACCCTAGAATATGGACTTGAAAGTATGCGCAATTAAATCACACAAGACGTGTTATCATTTTATCTGATGAATTGTTATTTTCTAAATGTAACAACGGCAAAATACTACTATTACAACTAGGGCCATTCATAACATCCGCAATAATAATAATCATCATCATATAATAATAATATCATAGTAATTATGATCCATCATCCATCGAACCCCTTATCCTCGCCAGGGGGCCTGGAGCATATCCCAGACAGCACGGGGCACAAGGCTGGGCTACACCCTGGACAGAATGTATTAGTGGTGGCAATGAACAGAATAATAATAATAACAACAATATTATTTGTTATTAACATTGCTGATACTACTATTTTTTTAATTATTCTTATTGCTAGTATTATTACATGTTAGTTGTTCCCATTAAATTATGAAAGAAATTCTATTGCAGTAGACTGTTAATGCATATGGCATTGAATGGGAGCAGATAATGTTTCTGCCCTAGAACATTCTCCTAGTACCACTATTCAGTACCACAGTGTTTTTGAAGGTTTTTTTTGTAATTAAATTCAATTTCACAGTATTTGTTAAATACTAAAGTCTACCTTTGTCCTCATTGTAGGATAATATACATAGGTGTACTCTCACATTTTCACATGTCAACAATAACCTGGAGTTGTATATCTTTTATACAGCGTAAATCACTGACCTCCTCCTCTGTTCTTAGAAATCTCTGATAAGGATACAGCTATCAGGGACAGCGAGTCCTTTAAAATCCCAACTACCATCCTCAGCACACTCAAGCAGAGAAAGACTGTTTGTGCCATCATGAAAAACCTTAATGTTTCCTGTGTTATCCATTCTTCTTCTGGCCAAAAATCCAGCGCACGGTCACAGTAAACCTGGAGCTAATGAAGCTTGGGATAAAAAAGAGGCACATCCAGTACGGGATGTCAGTCCATTGTGTGGTGTACATACAGCAGGAGACTCACAGACTCGATTCACTTAACCGGAATATGTTTTTCAACCATGAGAAGAAACCCACAGTACGCAGAGTCCCCAGAGGAAACCTTTGCAATGCAGGGACAACATGAAAATTCACATGCGGGCAGTAGTGATTTAATGGTTAGGGAAGCACACTCGTAATTGAAAGATTGCAGGTTTGAGACCCCGACAAGCAAGGCACCCCTGAGGTACCTTGAACAAGGTGTCACCCCCAAGCACTGCTCCCCTGGTGCTGAATTAGCTGCCCCCTGCTATGTCACGAAAGTCACATATGGGTTAAATGCAGAGGACACATTTTGTTGTGGTGTGTTAACAATGACCACTGATCACCTAATTCTAAATTCAGTGATAGCCACTGTCACCCTTTCCTGTGTTGTATGAAAACTGATTATCACCCAACATTTGCTGGTAAAATTTTGTAGAATCTTTGAAAAGTCATGAAATATTCCAGCAGTGTCATGTTTGGTACTATATTTGATGCTATGATAAATCTGAGCTGAATCTGCCTACCTAATATCAGTTTAAAGCATCTCTGATTACAAATGTGAGGTTTTGAAGCTGTACAAACGCAGTGATTATTTAACTCTCCCCCCCCAACCACTTTAGACATGTTTATGGTCAATCTTTGTAAGCTTAGCCGAGCAGCACTTGTACCTTAAGTCGGCTCCTTGGCACATGCATGCTTCTGATGTCTTAATCTGCCTCCATTATTTTTTACTTTGGACAAAAATGTAAAATAAAATCAGTCTGCTTCAAGAGCAGCAAACTTTCTATCTACCCTCCGTGGAGAACCTGCATAATCTAAAGGGCAGGGAAGCTGGCTGACAAGACTAATGTGGCTCTATGTCAATGTCAAAAGCAACCGACATATAAACAGGCCCTTTCCCAGAACATTCTTCCTGGTCAATACGCAACCCTAGGAAAATATGCACCCCCTCCAGCTTTCAAAGTAACGATGAATTAATGTAAGCTACAGAATCCAGCAATCACAAGCTACACCACTGTCAGCAGTAATTTAAAAGTCAGTCATACAAATCATGTAAAACAACTGTTTTTGTCAAAAAATACAGTGATACATTTTATTTGGTTATTTGCATGCATATATTTTAATCTTCTTAGTCTTTGGTAAGGAATAAATAAGTTTAAATGTATGGTTGGGTCAAGAGAATCAGCATGTTGCTGTTCTTATACAGCAATTGAGGAATGTATTATGGTAGGTACAGGAGTATGGGCTTTGACTGTGTGCCTAAGTACAGAGGTAGTACAAAGGCATGCATGTAAATTTGACCAGAAGTACTCATCTCGTTGGGGAAGCGTGTTCTTTGCTTTTGCAAAAGATGATCTATAAAATTTGTTACTGGTTCAAATCCATTTTATACGGTATAAACATATGGATGACTCTACAAACGTGTAAGAGTTGCAAAGGAATGGCAGCCTGCACCTTACCGCAGAGAGTGCATTTTGCATTTGCTGTGTTTATGTACATATTGCATAAGGCTTCTATGCAGATGCCAAAAGTGGAAATATGAATGGGTTTGAAGTTGGGCAGACTCTTTAAATGTATTGATAGTAAATGTTCCCCAGGCCTTGGTAATCCCATTCTGTGATGGCTTTCAAATGCCAGTCCTTCTTTTCCCTTGCTCTTTATAGGACAATTTTCATATTCTCCATCCTTATTTGCAAGTAAAAGCAGAATAATTTGTATGCAAACTAACTGAATAATCAGCAAGTAGGTTAGCTGAGAATAAATAAGGGAAAAGGATGCAACGTATTTACAAGCTCAAATTAGCCTTGTAATAGCATGTGGGTCCTTTCAATTAGTGTAAGAAATAATGTAGCTCATGCAAAGCACAAATATCATTTTGAAAAATTGCCCTAATATGCTGTGGGATTTGCAGTGTTATGGCTTTGTCGTTTTTTTTTTTTTTTGCCAAACTCCAGCTCAAAACATAGTATTTTATCATAAAAATCATGATAAAGCTTCTATCTTAATTTAAACATAAAGCAAAAAGTGACACCTGCAGTTTCAAGGTGGTGAAAGGTAAAAATAATGCAATATAATATCTCTGTTTACAAAAACAAAATTGATTGCTTTAGTGGCATTTACAGCTGGGAATGTTTTTCGACATACACCTTTTTTTACAAAGGTGGATAATTTAGACTTGGTTGTCTTAGGGATGTTCAGTGAAAAAGATATATCAGAATACACTGTAACTTTGTGGAATCGTTGGACAGATTCATTAACAATGCAATCCAGTGTAAACATTCTGCCTTTTTCCTGTCCTCTTCGACATCCATAGCAACATATTCTTATTATGATAATGTTCATTATCATTGGTCTCAGTTAAAATATTCACCCCAGTCCTTTCATTTTAAAATCTGCTCCCTGTGGTGATAGGGATTTCTTAGTAGCGTCATTAGGATATTTTAATTGCATTGTGATTTCTCTCCTCACCCATTTACATCCAATCAGTATTGTTAGTCCATTACTGCACATGACAATAAATAAAATGCAATGATGCTGTCCAATAACACAAAGGTGTCCTGAGTAGCCATCCGTGAACCAGATTCCCAGTTTGCAGCTCATCTGCCACTGGGGGGTCAGGGGGGTACAGGACATGTCCCTGTGCCTGGTATGTCACATGCTTTGCACGGAGCACAGACAGTTTTCCAAGGAAGAGTTGAAGTTTTTCAGAATGGAACCCTGTGGGCTGTTTAGTACGTGTGTCATTTTCTGAAGGTCAGCACAAGATGAAATAAAGCGAATCTCTCTACCAAAAGAGCAACTTCTCAGAACCAATATATAAAACCAGGTGGAAACTGTAGTCTGACTGTAAATACTTTTAATCACAGATTCTTTGGCTTGGCTACACTGTCCAGTTCCATCTGGCCAGATGTTCCATGCAATGCTGGACCAAATGGCGTTGTGTAGCATTTGTCAGTCTGGGTGCAATTCTTCATATTACTGTAATAATCAGTTTTCAGCTGCTAACTGCTTATCCAGTGATGCAGAACCCATGCTATAGTGGATATAGCTTAAGAAAGAGCACAGACTGAATGTGACAGGGAGCCTCTAAACCACAGATGCATTCAGTCAGGGGCAATGTGGGGCATGAACTGGACCATAAGAAAGATGTCAGGATGGGAACAAGAGCACGTGGACTCCACAGATTGAGAGCTGAGGTCAGATTTGAACCCACGACACTAACCACTGACCCGCCAGCATCATAGAGTGTGTAGCTAAATACGTACCACAAATGTATGTAGTTTCTTATGGGTTTATATGCCCCTCTTAAAGAGGCCTTCTACCATCCACACATTCCGGTAATAAAAAGCGTAACAAAGCAATATTCAGAATTATAACCAAACCTAGTAGGTAAAATATATTCAAGGGAATGGTTGTAGAGTAGGAGCTATACTGTCTCAGTGTAAGCAGGGTGTATCATAGACAAACATTAAAAGCCTGGCCAGTATTCTTATTCAAACTAAACTTCTCCAGCAACATAACCCATGTTATGACCAATATATATCGTGATCCGTCTCTATAAAAACCTTTAAATAACACCTGTAAACTGGTTTAGCTTCATCATGTGCACAGAAATTCTTGTCTTAGGAAACATATGACTCATTATGGTGATAATACTCGGAAATCCATATCTGTGGACTCGCATGGTTTAACGTATCATGCAGGAAGGGTAACCTCATAAACGTGTCCCATAAAGAGTGGAGGAGGCTAACTTGGGTATAAATCAGCGTCTTCAATGAAGGATGATCATAGCAAGGATTAGCACATGCTCACTGCCTAGTTTAACAGTCTGTAACACACAAATGCTGTATCAGCAGATGATAATACCTGAATTTGCAAAAAACAATTACACCATTTTTATCCCTCCTGTGTTTGCTTTGGTGCTTATTGCATTGTAGAATGCAAAAACACAGTGTGTCTGCCTGTTGTACTAAAATGTGAATTTTATAAAAACCACTTGTATAATCATGCTTACATACTGGCAGTAGACAAAGTAACCGGAATTATGTATTTACGTCAGCTTCAGATCATCTTTGAGCCTATTTGGAATTCTCTAATACACATTATCTGCCGTGTAGTGCAATAATGGACGAGAAGCCTACAATTCTTTAATTTATGAAAGAGTTAGAGATATACTTTGTTCTCCAGAACACCACATAAAAGATGGAAGGTGTTTGACGTGTTCCTGATGTTCATGTAATTGATTGCTGAATTTTAATCCTAATCAAAATCTTGCATATTGAAAATAAAGTGTAGTAATACCTACTGAGGAGTACACCTTGAAACAGAGAAAAATTAAAGCAAAGAAGTATTCCATTTTTATTTGACCTAAGGAAGGCAAATGTGTGGTTTGCTTCCGAGTTTCACTAAATCCTGCTACCCACAAATTAGTTCTCCTACGTAGAAACACATACCTCCTGCCACCATTTCATGGTCATTTTATTCTACTTATCCATCTTGGATGGAAAAAAACAAGCTGACCAGCTTAAGCTGGTTAAACTGGTTGACCAATTTATGATAGGTGACCTGCTTAAGGTATGTTTTTGCATGTTGGCTTGAAGGTTTAGCTCATAATTCCAATTTATGATAGTTATTCTAGCTGGTTTAGCTGGTCATGCCAGCTTGTTAGTCTGACCAGACCAGCATGACCAACTGGTAACCCAACCAGCTAAACCATCAAAGAGCAGCAGGAGTTAGGACATTACCATCTGAGACAGGGGTGGGGAAGCTGTTCCATGGAGGGCTGTGGTGGGTGTGGGGGTTTCCTCTCAATCAGCCACTCCTACCCTCCATGGAACAGCTTCCACACCCCTGATCTAACACCATTTTAGACCAGCTAAAACCAGCTACCAGCATAAGCTGGTTTTCAGCTGATTTTTTTTAGCAGGGATAGTTCATATATATTTGATTTCATTTAACTTTTATCTCTTCAGCTTTGGAAAAGAGGCAATGTTTGGAATGGGACACTATTTTCATGTGCATCATCTTTATATTGAAAGACCAGTATTGTTCCATTTTGCTTTAGGACCCTATTGTAGGAGTTCCAGCCAACTCAACTTGGATTTAAACTGCCCAAATATCATTCATCTCTGGACACCTTCATCAGATAATTCGCTGGAAATAATTTTTGGAAAGAAAAGGAAGTATAACCTATCTCCAAAGATAAAACAAAAAAAATAAAATAAATAAATTACATAATGAATGGTGTGCGAGTGTGCCCTGCGATCGGCTGGCCCATCGCCCTGCCTCGTGCCCGTAGCTTCTGGGATAGGCTCCGGACCCCCACAACCCAGAAGGATATGCAGGTTGGAAAATAGATGGATGGATGGATGGATGGATGGATGGATAGATGGATGAATAGATGGATGAATAGAAATTACTTAATGGTTCAAATATTATGAACATCTGATACTATGCTAAAACTATGCACAGCTTAAAGTTGAATTATTATGATATTGCAGCAAGGAGGGAAACAGGGGAAAAATCCACTCAGTTGGATTCTTTTTTCTTATTTTTCTTTCTTTTAGGCATGATAATTATTGTTGACACTCTGGACAGCACAAGTAATTACGCACACAGCTCCTCCAAGGATTATTTTTGACTTGAACATCATATAATTGGATATTTTTAGTAGTAAATTGGTTTAAGTGTTTTACATTGTATTGTAATTTACTTGCAAAAGCCTGTCATTTTGATCATTTTCACTTCTTACTGTTCATTTGCAGTTTTTTACAGCAAAACTTTGTGAGATTTGTAAATATACTTCTAAAGTTTGATGTGTGTGCATATATAAAATAAAATGGTTTGCTGGTGAGCCTGACCATGTGATCCCAGATCCTGTTTCATTTATAACAAGGCCCACTTTCACACACACACACACACACACACACACACACACATAGTGGGCCTTGTTATA